>JASAMX010020228.1:0-136934 GCA_030248175.1 Microlaimidae sp. YZB2_3 | reverse complement strand
CTATATGCACTCCGCGTCTGAGCAGCAATAACAATCGCAAAAGGGTTAAGTTTAAATCCACATAAGATTGATTGTTTGGAAGAGTGTCAGTCGGTGTCGAATTTAAACTTTATAATAATAACACTAAAATCTGTCGGAATAACAACAAAGCTGTCTATATACTTTCGACTAAACTTAAAAATTAATTACGCGATGCACGCGAACGCGCACAAAAATTTTAATTTTCCGTCTCGTCTATGCTATTTGAAGCGCAACTTTAATTTCTAGACTATTATCGTATGACCAAAAATACAGGGATTTTATAAAAATTCATAAATTCAAAAATTATTCATAAAAGATATATTGTTTAAAATTCAACCAAATCCACAAAGACAAGACAAAAGTAAATTTGAATAACGGGTATTATCATTATGACTGACGAGTATAACCGTAACTAACGTTTGATGTGACGGAAATAAATAGTCACAGAACAGAACAGAGTGGGTCATTGTGACACATGGGTGTTATTGATAGGGGTGTCATGTCATGGTGTTATAAATTCATAATAGTATAAATAATATTATATTCTCGTTTTTTTGTTTTTTTAGAACGATCCAAACGATCACACTTATCGCCTGGGACAGGTTCTTGCCATTAATGACTGTATTTTTCGAAATGTTAATAATGTTGAATATCTGGCTTCAGTGGACTTTGACGAATTCATAATTCCTAGTGCCAAATGGAATTTTAATCTACTTAGGTATAATATATATATATATATATATATATATATATATATATATATATATATATATATATATATATATATATATATATATATATATATATATATATTAAAATCTCCTTCTTTTTTTATTTTCAAACTGTCAATAGTAACTTCCTTTTTTGTAGTCTTTGATAGTTTTTGATTCCAAGTTCCAGATCAAAACTCTTTTGGCTCCAATAAGCCTTAAAATGTACTGTTGCAATTA
Organism: Microlaimidae sp. YZB2_3; assembly: GCA_030248175.1. NCBI lineage: Eukaryota > Metazoa > Nematoda > Chromadorea > Desmodorida > Microlaimidae > Microlaimidae sp. YZB2_3. The sequence continues at coordinate 135,963 of JASAMX010020228.1, read as the reverse complement.
AAATCTTAAGTCTTAACCAAATAACTGCAGAGCGCTCTTTCATGAAAGTTACGAACATGTTCGTTCTTAGTAAAAGTTTTTTTTTTGTAAAAACTTACAAAGAAATGGAAATGCAATAAAATTTTAGAAACATTTATAAATTTAAAGCTTAAAATTTACTTTAGGATAGGATTTAATTTATTATTGGAAATATCTACAAGTAATCAAATGGTCTAACAGTTATGAAAAGGCGAAAAAAATAGGTGTTAAAATTTTTCTTATTATTTGTCGTCTTTTTTATGCTGTTATTTAGCAAGAGAGAATTCCTCAAAAACTGTACATATGATAATCATATAAAATGCTGTTTTTATAGATATTCAGACCGCACAATAATAAAAGTTTTATAGGTATTTGGACCGCGCAACAACAAAAAGACCAAAAGTGGGCGTTTTTCGTTTCAATTCTAAACGAATTGCACCGACTCAGGATTGGCAGCATAAACCACTTTGGTCACAAAACGGTAAAATACTAAATTTTATTGCAGTTTTAACCATACAAGATGATGGATAACAATGAGGTGTGATTCTCTCGATAAACCATGAAAATCTTTTTTGTTTTTTTTTTATTTATTTTGGTTTAGTGTTTGTTTTTTGGCTAATCGTGATTTTTATTGGTTTTCAGTTGGAATTTTTATCGGATGACTTTTAAAGGCTTTTAAAAACAAACAATGTTTACACAAAAAAACTTTGCGACTATACTGTTTTATTATTGTTTATTTGATTTGATTTTAAAATTTCAAGATTGTCGTTATCCGGCCTTACAAAAGTTTTTAACAAAACGTTATATCAAAAAAATTACCTGAAAAACAAATCGCTACGAGTTCTAATTGCGCTAGAATAATGTTTGATGTTTTATTTGACTTTCCTTTCTTTCTTTGAATTATAATTTTGGCACATGGAACATGAACAAACATTTTATTTCAATAAATAAGAAAACTATAATTTGAATAATTATGGTTATTCAAGTCGACTAACAATAATATATCAAAATGAAACTTTCGTAATCTGGAATTTCAGTTTTAAATTAGGCTTAAAATTAAAATTCAGGCTTTTTCAGCCACAACTAAAGTTCAGCTAAAGTTTGTACATTTACTATTTAACTTAAAAAATGTCAAATCTACAGTAAAAAGTACATAATTATACGGTACTAAATTATAAGTCTATTTTGTCGTTACTATTAGAAATAACCAAATAACTTTTGTACTTTCTATAAAATATTATACTTATACAACAAGTTTTTTAAATAATTATGTGGTTTTTATTTGTTGTCATTACACCTGATCATCAATAAATTTTATAAAATATCACATGCGTTTAAATGTAATATCATATATCTATATGATATTATTTATACAAAAACTAAATTACAGTAAGCACAAAAGATTATTCCACATTTATAATTTTACTTTTATTAAAAATATAGGTACGCAATTCGATTTTTCTGGTTTCGAGGCGCTGAAGGAAGAACCGAAAATAACACCCTCTAAATACATTGTTCGCCCAGAAGCAGTAAGATGGGCTGAAATTCACGAAGTAACGTTAGTACACAAGGTTAAGAGTGTTTTTATAACGTACATTGTTATGAAATAATTTTACGAAATTATAATTTTGATTTGAATATTAAACTTTCAGGCAGGTTTCTTCTTGCAGTGTGCATGGTACGTTCAGAGATACGATTTAATTAAAGGCGAACCTGACTTGACTCGTTTATTTCTTGAAGTAATATAAAAATAGGAATGCCATAAGTGTAAGGGCAGTCGACGAGAGCAGTCAGGATTGCCGTGTTTTAAGTTGAACTTGCACATTCTTCTTACCGCGTTTTACGCGCGCTTTTTGGCTAAATTTAATCAGGATATCCGTCCTTTAATATAACTTTATTCTGTAATCACTAATTTCAACAGCGAAAACAAAAAAATGGGTGTTTTGAGATTTATAATACTCTAGCTTTGAACATTTAGTTTTAAACCAACCGTGTGTTACAATGTATGTACTTTATTTAAGCACCATTTTAAGGCAATGTTTTGGAAAAACTTTTCGGAATCTTTAACCCGACAATCGAAAGTGTCAGCAGGGCGCACTTATTTAAATTTTTTGAAATTAGTAAAAAAAAATTAAAAAATTACTACTGATTTTTAACAACAGCATACGAAAATTACAAGTAAACGCATCTATTTGACAAGTTGCATTAAAAACTATGATGATTTGAATATTCAAAAATCTCTCGTTTTTTTATAAAAAAAACCCACAGAAATTGTTGTTTTTTCCTAATCGGTGTTGTATGACTTTTTTTTACAATTTGATTAAGGAATTAAAAATTAAAAATAAATTTTTTTTGTTATATTTGAGTTGGAAAACCTCCAAGCTTTTATTTAAGTCAAATTTTTACAAAAAAATTTCTGAATAAACAAAGAAAAACATATCATGAATATTTAGATACATGGCACTAGGTCAAAAAATACTTTTAAAAACACTCTTTAGAATTTTGCAAAACTTTTGGTGAACAAGAAACAAGTGCTAAATTATCACTTACGAGAAATATTTAGCGGTGAGAAAAAACCCGTGAAGAAAAGAATACTGAACAATGGAGCTTTCGGTTATCTGGCAAAAAATATATCCTCGCGATTGAGTGAAACTACCCTATTTCCGAAAGATTTCTTCTCGAATTTTTCGAACACTCAAGAAATAATTGATTCTGTTTTGTTTTGCATCGGAAAATGGCGCCAGTTTCAATGCAAACCCGTTTTTAAATTGTGTAAAAACATGAGACCCGAGTTCAAGAAGTCCTGGACGATTTTCAGTGATGAAAACGTGGGAATCAATGACAGATTTTCACCTTATAAAATTCTGTGAATCAAAAATTATTTTGATTTGAGAAATATGGCGATTTCGATTGATTTCTATTTGAGCACACCATTATTTATTAAACTTTTACTATAGCCGCCGGATTCGTAGTGTTTTGCTTTGTTCACAGAATAATAGTTCATTTAATTTAAACAACAAAAAACGCTAGGTTGTTAACATATAAAAAACAGTTTGATAGTGATAAAAGATACACGGATAATACTATACTTTTTATAAAGTTTAAAATTGTTTAATATGTAATAACGTTTTTTATTAGGTTTTTCGTAACACCTTTTTAAAATTATTTTAATAAAAAGGCGTCAAAAACGCCGAACGAGAACGCGCGATTGTCTGCGTTCCCTACTTTACAATGGCGTGGTTTTCAAGCTTAGCTTGGTAACGGGCCAGAAGAGACATGGGACGTTAGAGCTAGGTACTAAAGAGCCGGAAAAAAGGGGACCTAAGAGCCAAGCTGCGCGAACGAAAAGGACCAAAGAGCCAAATGGGAGATAATCATGAAGAAACACAAAAGAGCCAAGAATGCAGAGAGATGGATTTAAGAGTCTGATTTTTAGGACCAAAGAGCCAGATAATAAGGATTTAAGAGTCTGATTTTTAAGACCAAAGAGCCAGATAATAAGGACTTTAGAGCCTTTGACGGCTTTTTGTTTTTAAATAACATTAGATAGCGTAATTTTGCTAATAAACACATTCAAGGGGACTTTAGAGCCATATTTAATTTTTTTTTTACTTATTTTAACAAATTTGCTATTGAAACACATAAACCATATGAATTTTAAAACTAAAATTTACTTTTATCAAGTTTTTTATTCACCCGTTTATGCGATTTTTGCGAATAATCCGTTTTTTACGAATAAAATTCATAGGTAAACAGATTTGTTTTTGATTGTATTTTTAATTGGCCAAATAAAATTAAACTTCCACAATTGCAGAATTATCACTTTTTACATTTTCATTTAAATCAAGATGTGCGCTGTTACAAAATGCCAATTTTGTGGTCCTATCTGTATATCTGTATCCCTATTACTGATTTGCCGAACTTATAATAAATTTTTTATTTTTTTAAAATTATTTATGACATAACTATTTTAATTTTTGTGGCATTATTTTATCTTTTTTAAGAAAAAACACTTTAATATGAATACAAAAATTTGTATTAATTGTAGTTGTGTTGTGTCAAATTGTTGTAGTTTGTATTAACTTTCGACAGGCACGTTCTATCATTACAATGAACTTTCAAAACATAAAAATTATAGCCGCACTTTTTCCGATAAAAACACCAGCTGCGATATTATTTATTTTTATGTTTATATAAAAAAACCTAAATCTCATATTAGGATCTAAATATTCAGAAAGTCGACCCGGATGCTTTTTCTCAGCTGACCAATCAGAAAATACCTTGGAGAAGGGAGAGAAGGTTGCCTCAGCGACCCGGATAGAGCTCAGGAGCTCCTCCTTTATTTAAATAATAAAAAATAACTTTCAGTAAAATACATTATAAATATTTTGATAGTTTTAATTAATAATTTTAAATGTGTTAAATATTTGAAATTTTGGAATTATTTCCAAACTCAGTTTTTGAGAAAAAACTCAAAAGTCGGCTACATATCTTGCCATAGCATAGCTGAACAAACGCGCCTAAGACGAGTTTTTCAGCTGAACGCATATTTTTTTAATTTTTCTTACTATAATACAGTTTCTAAATTAAATAAATTTATCTTAAGTAGACGAATTAAAAAATTTAAATAACTCAAATATGCTTCTATTGGCTAAAATTTAAATATTTAAACGTAAGAGGGACAAAAAACCAAACTTAGTTAGTTCACTGATCGTCAAGAAACACTTTAAGTTTCACACCCCAAGTAGAGAGAAAGATTGTTTAATTAGAATAAAGTAATAAGGTTTGTTTTTTAAAAGCATGGAAAATAAAAAAAAATTGTCGCAAATATGTGGCAAATTAAACTTTACAAATAATTACAAACCTATTTCAAAGTTTCAAACTTTCGGATTTATATCAAAAATAGTTTTATTAACAGTTTTTTTACGTTTGGCTCTTTGGTCCCTCCTACGATATGGATTTACGCATGTAAACGTTATTTTAAACAGTTCTTTCCCTTTTCACTCTTTGGTCCCTATATGTGTCTCCCTTTTGGGCTCTTTGGTACCCAGCTCTAAGGTCCTGCAATTTTTTTCTCCCAATATCTTTGCTTTTCTCCATTGGCTCTAAAGAGACTCTTTTTTAGGATCTTCGGTCCCAAAAAGTGCTGCTCTTAGGTCCCAAAATTGTGGCTCTTTAGTACCCGTGGCTCTACCGTCTCCAAATCTTCAGCTTTATTCTTTCTTTTAGACTCTGTCTGTGAAATGCACTAATTATCAAAAAGGGTTAAGTTTAATGTAAGGTCAATATCTCACAAAAAAAGGATTCTAGGACACGAGGGTACTGGACACGAGGGTACGGAGCTAAGAAAAAATACGTTTGTCACAAATATGTAAATTTTTTAAACTGAATGAGCTGAACTAAATTTTAATCATTTGAATGCGTAGACAATTAAACGTTACATAAGTCGGTTCGTTTTTAATTATAAATAACATTTTTGCTGTATTAAATATAATGCAATTTAATAATTAAAAACTTCGTAAATAGTTTAAATAAAAACGAATTGAACGAAATTTTTAAAGATCATTTACGCACAATTTATACAATGGCTTTTTAATACAACAATAATAATGTTTGAAGCTCACTCCAAACCTCTGGAGCTTCAAAACCCTGCCTTTGCAAAAAACTAAAAAAAGTAATATTAATATGAGTGGAATGAGAACGCCAAGAAGTTATTTAATTACTGTTTTTTTCTAAAACATATACTTGTGTGAAAACACGAAGCGAATTTTACAGTTTTTTTGCTGTCATTTTTTTATTTATTTATTTAAACTCTTTTCATCGACTCTTAATTAAAATAATGGCATTTTTTGATAAAATCTTTGGAAAAAATTACTTCTGCAAAAACGAATTTCAGTAGTTCAAATGTAAAAAAATATCTTCTTGTATTTTTTAGTCCAGTTAAGCTTAGGGAATTCACTTGAAACCATGTTGATCATTTAAAACAAGACAAACAAAATGTGCTTTTAAAATCCAAAAAAATACAAATGTTAGATTTTTCATGTATGATATTTTATGAAATTACAATTAAGTATAGAGTCGTAAGTAAAATAATCCAACAACGGATCTTTGGGAGTCTTTAAAACCCCATCATTGCACAGTAAATTTTATTTTCCTAAGCCTAAGCAAAACCCAAAAAATAAGCTAAACTTTATCATAATATTTTAATAAAAATGTGCTTTTAAAAAATACCGAATAATTTACTTCTAGAAAAAGCAAGCAATTGTTTTTCGAAAAATATTTTACTAAAATGTTTTTGCAAGGTTATTAATAGCAGAATTATTTGCAATTATTTTTGCAGTTATTATTCCGAAGACATTATTAGGATTTTTTTTCTACACACCACGAACAATAACCACAAAAATGTTATGACAGCAGAATCAAGGCATAACAGCAACCTTAATGTTTATTGTTTTTCGAGTCTACTTATAGCTTCTCAGCCTTTTCAATGCTAGTTATTATTTTAAAAAGATGCACGAAAATATAGGCTAATAACACAAAAATTGTTTTAATGTTATAAAATTATTATTTTGTCTTATTTCTTCTCAATATTTTTTTTTATAATCCTACCTTTTAAAAGTCAGTCAAACAAACTAAATGACTTTAAGTAAAACAAACTATTGTTATGCAATAAGTTTATCCCGCTTTATACGGGAGTTATTTTTTGCTCGTCAGTACCCTCGTGTCCAGTACCCTCGTGTCCCCCGGTGCATAATGAATCGCTTTTGCTGCGAGGTTGTAGTGAACGCAATTTTTTTAAGCCCAGTACCTTCGTGTCCAGTACCCTCGTGTCCAGTACCCTCGTGTCCAGTACCCTCGTGTCCAGTACCCTCGTGTCGCGTTCCCAAAAAAAGTGTTAGAAAAATTACATTTACAATCCACCTGTAAATTTTTTCTTAGAAATAATTAAAATAAACAAACTTTGAGTGAAAGTTTTGAAGGACTATAATTGTTTTTAAGTCGTTTTTAAATAAAAAAAAGTTTAAATCAGGGAAGAGCGCGGAGCGCTCTTTCCCTTATATTAAATGGGTTAAGTCACTGCGCGGTTAACCGTTGTTGATGGCGTCATCGAAATCAACAAAACCTTTAATAGTTTTTTAGCCAATTAAAAATCTAAACATTTTACATAACTAAAATATTACCCATATTTTTCTGATATTAAAAACCTAAAAACTTTTGCTAAACATACCTGAATTTCATACTAAAAAGCTTAATTTGCTTAACTTTTTTTTGTTTTTTTTTTTTTTTTTTGGGGTCCCCCAAAAATTTTTTTCTGTGGTGAATATTTGGATTTGATTTTTTGCACGTAGATGCTAAATTGCCCCCTCACCTGAATTTCATTCTCGAATATGCTCTATTGCCCGTAGTTAAACCTCTGTTCATGTGAAAAACGACCAGTTTTTTTATAAGTTACGCATTAGGTACTGGGGTACTTGTGTGACACTTTTTTTCCTTACTGAATTACATATTAAGTAACTTCATTCAGTAATACACATTCTCTTGTGGTTATTTTTTTGGTTTAAATTATGATTCCTTACCTTTTTATAAAAATTATTAATTTTCAACGGAAAGAGCGAAAAAATATCCTTACCACTAATTAGCAGCCATATGGCAACAATAAAAATATTTAAAAAAATAAAATGAAATAAATCTTGGGTGACGTGTGAGCGCTGCGGGGTACAATGTTTCAATAGACGGAAATTTATCAAAATCGAAACAGAAAAAACTCTTTTTTATATGGATTACTATGAAGCTACAATCACTTCAAAAATTTAATGCGAGAAAAGACTAGTCTGGGTAACCTCGTAAAATTGTATGGAACCTGGAAAAACCATTTACAATGGTGTGGTTTTGTTGTTTAAAAATAAACCATCAATCTAGAAAAATCAAGCACAAAACAAAAGTCCAAATAAAGCTAATTTCCAAAAAAGTGATTAAATCAGGTCTAACTAAAAAAATTTAAACAGAAGAAAAACACACTATTTTATATGGTTCTTTCAGGTTCCATACAATTTTACGGAGTTACCCAGACTTAATTTTTGTATAGTATACTGCTTAAAATTACATTGAAGTTTTGGATATGAAAATAATTGTATTCATATCATGAGGAGACCATGACGTTTCTTTTAAAATGAGTAAATTTTTTAATGTTTTATATCCTTAATAAATGACATTGAATTCAATGCATTAAAAGGCGGAAATTCTAGCAAAAGACGAAACAAAGTTTCGAAAAAAAAAGCCTTATATTAAATGGAATAGTATAAAGCTACATAAGACTAAAAACTAAATGCCAGAAAAGACTGAAACAAGTCTCTTTAAAACCTGTAAATTAATAACAGATTTTGTGAAATTTTCAGAAAAACAAAACCGAATAAAAACAATACGTGTAAAAGCTTTAGTTTGCGTTTTTTAACCATTAATAAAACTTAATTCACATAAATTTCTCTCAGAATCGATTAACTTTTACATGAGTTAACCAGCTGTAAATACCACAGTATTAGTTAAGTCACACGTCGTCAAAACGATACAAAAAAGTATAACGCAAGCGTCACAGTAACCATGAAAAATTTCTGTCAAAATAAGTTATCGCATTGCGCATTAAATTTTGTAATTTATCATTATTTTCGTATAAAGCAAAACGTACCGCCATATTAACGGCTTTTTAAAATCAAATATCAAGTTTTAAGTCCGAAAAACATTGAAAAATTCAGATTTAATATAAGGCGACTTTTTCTTTAATGTCTCTATTTATTACATAAAACAAATTAGCTGTCAATGTATTTGTTAAATTAAAAGTCGCCTTATATTAAATCTGAATTTTTCAATGTTTTTCGGACTTAAAACTTGATATTTGATTTTAAAAAGCCGTTAATATGGCGGTACGTTTTGCTTTATACGAAAATAATGATAAATTACAAAATTTAATGCGCAATGCGATAACTTATTTTGACAGAAATTTTTCATGGTTACTGTGACGCTTGCGTTATACTTTTTTGTATCGTTTTGACGACGTGTGACTTAACTAATACTGTGGTATTTACAGCTGGTTAACTCATGTAAAAGTTAATCGATTCTGAGAGAAATTTATGTGAATTAAGTTTTATTAATGGTTAAAAAACGCAAACTAAAGCTTTTACACGTATTGTTTTTATTCGGTTTTGTTTTTCTGAAAATTTCACAAAATCTGTTATTAATTTACAGGTTTTAAAGAGACTTGTTTCAGTCTTTTCTGGCATTTAGTTTTTAGTCTTATGTAGCTTTATACTATTCCATTTAATATAAGGCTTTTTTTTTCGAAACTTTGTTTCGTCTTTTGCTAGAATTACTATTTTTGTTTTTGTTTTTGGTGTTTTTTGGTGTTGTTTTTTTTTTTTTTTTTTTTTTTTTTTTTTTTTTTTTTTTTTTTTTTTTTTTTTTTTTTTTTTTTTTTTTTTTTTTTTGTTTTTTTTTTTTTTGTTTTTTTTTTTTTTTTTTTTTTTTTTTTTGTTTGGTGTTTTGTTTTTTTTGTTGTTGGTTTGTTTTTTTTTGTTTGTTTTTTTTTTTTTTTTTTTTGGTTGGTTTTTTTTTTTTTTGCTTGGGAGTTAGGTGGTTTAGATTGGTTTTGTTGTTTACACTTGTGGTGAATCTGGAATAATTTTACAGGTGTGAATGGCATGATTTTAGTAGAATTATCTTGTTTTCGAGGTTGGAATTGCAATCAAGTTTTAAAATTCAGTTATCAGGAGTGATTAAATTTTTTTATTTAGTTTATATAAAAGGCGCATACAATCTCAGTGCGGTATTAACTAGATTATGTATGTTTTCTCTTTGTCAACAAAATAATTAAAAATAAATAAATAAATACATAACTCTACCTATTAAATGAATAAACTTGAATAAATAAAATTTGAATTTAAAACTTGAATGAATAAAATAAATAAAAAGCATATTTATTTTTTAAATTATGTATTACGCTTTTTTTAAAGTTATATATTTCAAGTGCATTATAAGGTATTTTTAAAGTTTTTAGTATGTTTTAAAATTTTGGTAATTACCAAAAAAAATTAAAATGCAATATTACCATTTAATTATTCGAAAAACTGGCCAAAAAAATAGTTGGCGTTTTCAGAACTTGGTGGAGTGTTTAGGCTTTCCGAAAATTGCAGCTCTGCTATGGATTTCGGAGGGCGAGGAAACATAACTAGTCTGAACCAATTCTTTGATAATACTCCTGTGACCAAAGTAAAACGTAAAGTTGAAAATTTCTTCTCTAGCCTTTTTTCAAGCTCCCGCGGTGTCGCATTTGTCACACATACATGGTATTTTTTTTAACTGCAATTCATTATAAACTCTACCGTGATGGCCACTCCGTTTCTCCAAAATCATAGCGTGGTGAGACTTGACTTTTTGGTAATGATGTTCCCTAAAAGGCTGAGCTCCGAAACGAAGCTTTGTTTTTAGGAGCTCCACCCTATTTTTGGAATTAATTTCCTCAATAATTAAAAAGTAATGCCATAAATTATTGTTGCAAACTAAATTAAAAACAATTGTTGAAAACACTAAAAAAGTCCTAAATATGCAAATAGAACAACTTCGAACATATTTCAAGAACATATTTAAATACGCTTTAAATTTAAAGAGTGGAGCTCTGGAACTCCCTCCATTGTAAATGTCCAGAGCTCCGGAGCATGATATTGGAAGGTAAGAACATACTATCTTTTGGATTCTCAAATTTAACTCGTGTAATCTTGAAAAAACGGCTTGCCACCACGGTTGAGTTTATAACCGACCGCTGACACAAAAATACGAAGTGAGAAATGCTATGAGCCGTGGAAGTTTGAACTGAACAAAGAACAAAAATTACTGAAAAATTGTGGCCGACACAGAAATTACACCTAAATTAACCCAAAAATGATTTATTTACTAATGCTTGTACTTCGGATAAAAAGGTCTATTGAACGTATATGTCGCACTTATAAAGGTTTCGAAATAAAAATGAAAATATATCGTTTTTTTATAGTTTTATTATGCAAATGTTTTCATATTTGGGAAAAATAAACAGCTACAAAAGCCTTAAAAGAACTATTTAAGTGTGTTTGAAAAATCACATCCTTAAAATTTTTAAGAAATAATTCAGCAAAAAAGCTCGTGCAGAACTGGGTAAGGTTTTTACCAAAAATATTGGAATTTTAAATAGAGATTTTAATTTTGTTTCAAACTATAAACTTTTGGATATTGACAGAATATTTTTTATTTGTTGCTTGAAATTTTTGCTCTATATATATAGAAAAATATTAAATTATTGCTATATTTTTGATAAAATTGAAAATTGAAGACACGTACTAAACTAATAGAGGGCTAACAACAATACAGACCACTACCACGGATCGCAGTCTCTTGTCCATTCTGTACCAAAATCTGCAGTACGACTTACCTTATGCGAGATTAACAAAATTAATGAGTTTAATAATATTTACTGTTTTATTAAAATTGTGCTAGCGTTTGGGTAACTTATAGTAACTTTCAATGTACACATAATAAACTACAAGTTAGAAAAACGTGGCATCAAAAATTTGTATTACTTGTATTTCTAGAGACTAAAAATATATAATTTAAATTAACTAAATAAGATAAAAATATATTTTTAAGCAGTATTTTTAAAGGAAGTTTATACAATTACAAATGTAGGTGGATAATGAAATGACTATTTTAGTCATGATTCTTGAATAAAAAATAGCCCAAGAGTAATTAAGTTTTAAAACAAAAAATACACTGAAGCATTTTTTTCTTTAAAAAAGTTCATACAATTACGTTGGTGAATATTAAAATTGACTATTTTAGTCATTATCCTCGAATACAATATAGCAATAGATTAATTAAATTTTAATATAAACCAAGTTAAAACAGTGATTTTAAGTTTTAATTAGTTTGCGTGACCATTTTATAATAATCAAGGTGGATAATCTAATAAAAGAATTTGTTTAATTTCTGATATGGCAAACAGTTGTTTTATCATAAAATGAAAATCCCATTTTTAATGACCCTGCGTTTTTTAAAACAGTCATTTAAAGGGAAAATGCGCTTCAAATTAATGCATGTCTACTTAAATAGATTTTTTTATTATTCTTCTTGATATACAGAAGCAACATAATACCTTTATTAGATCATCGAATTTTGAAAATAAAAATAACACATTTTGACAGTGAATGAAGTAATATAACAAAGACTAAAGATGTTGATATTTGTGAAAAATTGTTCTTTGTCAGAAAGCTTCTTTTTCTTAAATGAAAAAAAAAACGAATGATATATACACTATTTTTGCTATTTTACATTTTTTTTAAAATTCTTTATGTCATTTGAAATTTCTAGTATTTTGAGTTCTGTAGTACATACAAAAGAAAAAATCAATTTCATTCATATAATTTTACTATTTGCTAAGTACTTACTTATTTTATTTAAGTACTTATTTGCTAAAACTGAGGGATTAATAAAACGGATTAAATTGGCCTATTGCCTCATACAATGAAAGGAAAAAACGCTGTGGTTTTTATAAAAGCTACAAGTAGGACAGTACGCGCCCTAATGGGACCCTCATTGGCTCTAAATAGATCACAAAAAATTAATTTTCAAAAAAAATAGTTTCGCTATGTTTTTCGTAAAAAAATTGCGATCGTTGGAATTTTTAGAAAGAAATCGTGAATTTTGTGAATATAACAAGAACGTATAAAAGAAAATTTGCTGAATGCTGTAGTCGGGGCAATAAATGTGTTTAAAAAATGTCAAGGCACATATTTTTCTTTTATTTTTGTGTTATATATTTTTGGTTTTATTATTTTAGATTATATTTTAAAGTGTTTTTTTAGTCAATAACTTTTAATGCATTTCAAATGGTGATTTCATTCATTCAAAAAATTGTTTTACCGTTAAAATATAAGTGATACGGTTTCGATAAGCATTTATAAAAAGGTTTTACAAAGAGTGATTCAAAGATTACTGAGCAACATGTTTAAAAAATTTTGCGAACATTTTTTATACAAAAAAAATAATTTTTAAAAAATTGTTGTGATAAAATATTATTGCCAGAAAATAGAAGTATGATAAGGGGTCTTTGGAGCCGCCAGCAGGGAAATTGCCAGCCGACAGAAAATAATAGGAACTTTGAGCCGCGAAAATGGGAACTTGGAGCCGAAAGTAATATTTATAAAATAAATTACACATCTAGTATTATAATATCCAAAAATTACTTGTTGAGATTTGTGACTTAAAATTATTAATTATTTATTTTTCTCTTGTCAAAGAGAAATAATGACATTTCGTGTTAATTGTTTTCTTAATTATGTTTTGTTTTTATGTAAAACTTAATAATACCTATATGTATCACTCCTATATAATTGCAAGCTTATAATTTCTTCCTTTTCTGTGAATTAGAATTTATTGTTTTCAATAAGTGTCAATATAATGCTGAAAACTCTTAACATTAAGCATTAAATTACATATAAAACATTGTAACTGTAAATGGTAACTGAAGTTTAAAACTGTAAACATTGTATTTATGTTTTAGGCTAACAACGTTTACAGGTTTGAAACCATTGCACTAGAGACTTAATTAGACGTCGCAAGCAATGAGTTGATAAATAGGAGAAAACTTAATTACAAATCAATAAGGTTTATGCATTTAACAAAAAACACGTAACAAGCAGAAGGTCCCATTTAAAATACAGCCTTCGGCACCAAATTTTTAAATTATTTTTTTAGAAAAGTTTTAAGTGGCTTCGAGGAAAATTTTAAAAACAATAAAATAAAATATTTCAGCAGGCAAAAATTATTTTAAAATGTTGTCAGAAGTAGATATTTAAGGTAAAAGAACAAGCCTTTCAATCAAAAATATTTTTCTGAATTTAGGGATGCTTTTTTGCCGGGAAAAAATTTATCACAGAGATATCAAAACTATGTAATCATTTCGATTAACAAACAAAGTAAATTTGCACATATTGTAAACAAGATTTAGGGTCGTTGGAGCCGACGACACTAAGAGTTGAAACTTGGAGCGAAAATAGGGAACTTGGACCCGAATTTACAAAGTCGCTAAAACTTTTAAGCCATACCTAAAACTATAACTCCAAGCCATTTTTTTACTTTCGACTGTAGGTTCCTATTTTCGCGGCTACATGTTACTTGCTAACGGCCCCTACCGGTAAATATAAAGCCTGGGACATATGTACATAAGTGTCTAAAAGCAAAAAAAAATTCGATTTAGGATTAAGAGCGTTTTTTTAATTTTAAAAAAATGTAATTTTTTTCTTTTTGTCCAAACAAAAATACAGAAAAAATCTAAAAAAAACCCTTTAAATCACCAAAATTCGATATTTTTGTTTTTTTTTTCTATGGACCCCTTTTAGACTAAGTAAAAAAAATCCGGCTTGAATTTGACAAAGCTATGACATTTATGAATTTATGACATTATTCATTTTTTTACGATTGCTTTGTTTTGGTAAAAGGATCACATAGTTTAAAGTGGCTGAAGTTCAATTCCAGCTCTTACTTTCAAAAGTATGTTTTAAGATATATTTTGGTAATTTCAAAATATTAAAGTATTCTTTAATATTTATAATACAAGAAAAAACTTCCTAGTTTGCTTTTCGCGCTTTAAAGTGCGGTACAGAGTCAACGTTTTTGTCTTCGATTTCGATGATTTTTTGTGAAAACCTTACCCATGCCCCCCAAACCCCACAAAATTTTTTTCGTGAAAATATAAAGTTCAGAAGATATGACTCCATGAAAAAGGCGTTTATTGGAAAAGGCGTTTATTGAAAAAGGCGTTTATTGAAAAAGGCGTTTATTTTTTATTAAAAAAATTGCTCAATGGGTTATAAAACTTAAGTTAGAAAAGATTTTACTTTTAAAAAAACGAAAACTTTCTACTTTCTGTTGATATCTTGATTTTTTATATTGGTTATGTAATTGTTGAGATATTGTATTTTTCTTACAAAAAAACCAGCGATTTTTTAGTCAAAAACACGAAGTCACAAATTTTATTATCGTGGCAAACTTGTTTTTTAGTAGGTTTTTTAGGTAGGTAGGCAAGTAGGTTTTTTAAAGTGATTTTGTGAGCAAATTACGCGCTAGGTCGAAAGTGTGCTGACTTCGTGTACATTTCCAACGAGTTAGATCGGTTAATACATTTTTGGTTTCTTATCAAATCACAGAAAAATAATTTAGTTTTTTTTTACAAAAAAATATATGTTTTCGTTTTTGTATTTTAAAACTAATAATTTTATTTTAAGGGCACTCTGCAAATTTTTTTTCACTTAAGCCTTTACAGTTTTTTTATCAAAAAACTCAAGTTATAAGTCGAGTTAATAAAAAATCAAATATGATTTAAATTGCTTTAAAATATAAGAATGATAAAATTTCTTGGTTATTTTTAAACTTATAATAATAAAAACAGAAGATGTTTGAATTTTTTTAAAGGATTTCACTTGTTTATTTGTACATCAGTATGAGAAATAATATGTTTAAAAGATTGTTTAAAATGCTTTATTGAATCATTTTTTATGAGGAAATAATAAAAATTTTATATGGTGGTCTAGTTCCTGGCTGCACGTCATTTTTTTATAATAAATATTCTGCTGCAATTACGATTAAGTTTGTCGCGCATTTGTTGGCACACTGACACCGTGTTTTGACAAAAAAATCGCAGGTTTTTTTACGGAAAACGCAATATCTCAATAAATACTCCACCAATCGTAATAATCAAAACATCAGAAGAAAGTAAATAATTTCCGCGCCACTTTCTTTAAGTTAATTTTTATAATTTAAACTTTTACACCCATTGAGCGTATTCAAATGCAGAATCATAAACAAACCATTTTTGGAGGGTAAAATTTTCTGAACCACTGAAGATATTTTGATGGAAAAAAATTTGGGGGCTATTGGGGCAGGTGGAGGAAAGTTTTAATAAAAAACATTTAATACAAAAACAAGACGTTTGACTCTGTACCCCATTATAGTTTTTAAAACTATAACTAAAGATAAATTCTATCAGGGTGAAAATAGATGAGTGGTAAAGTAACCACTTGTTTTTGAGAAAATATCACGTGCAGTAAAACACATGACGCAACTAAATAATAATTGGTTACATAACAGCTGAAAATTTTTTTTTATTTTTCTCGCTCACGGGTTTATTGTTTATTTCTTCCTGGCGGAGAGCGGTTACGCCCCTAATTTCAGCCTGGAAGACTTTAGCTTTAATATAGATTTAAAAATTAGTAAAAATTGATTATTGTAGCCGATTTTTTACTTAAAAAATAAAAAAACCAAAAGAATAAAAATACTAAATTCTTTACAAACTTTTTAACCCGTTGCAAACTATTCACATTCTAAAAAACTAAAATGGTCTTATTACGTTATAAATTCACTTGTTTCGATGTGATCACCATTAGCGGCATAGAGTGAAAATTGTGTTCACTTTTCCCTCGGCAGTTTCGGCAAAGAAATATTGCAGAGAAGTTTTCTCGAAAGACGCTGCTCATGATGCAGTACAATGGGAATGTGGAGAGGGCAGAAAGCAGAGCTAGTAGATCCAGAATATCGCCCAGATTAATATACAGTTTGAGAAAATCCTCGTTGTCCCTCATAAGTGAACTCAGTAGGGACAGTATGGAGTTGGGTGCCTCCAAAAGGAGTGTGGCGAGCAAAATAATAGTCAGAATCAGCGTGCCGGGTCGCATGTTCATCTGAGTCACGCCAATTCTAACGTTGTTATTGTTGCTGTAGCCTGTGTTCGTCTCGCTGTCAGGCTGGTGCTCTTGCGTGTTCACCTCCGTGTACAGGAGTTGATTCTTGAGCACGGTTCGCTGGCGGAAGACTTGATAGCGACACAAGTACATCCCTAGACGGCTGACATAGATGGCCAATAAGAAGCAGGGCAACAGTTTCAGCACGATCCCGTTCGTCCAATAGCCGACACGCAGGAACAACCCGTTCCACTTCTGCGCGAGGGGCAAATGGTCAGCGTAGTACATCTCTGTGACGCTGCAGTTGGATATGGACTGCAATTCTGCGCTGGACACACCGTGCATAAGATACACGGGCGTGGACGCAATCACCACAGCCAGAAGAGTCAGCAGGATCATCAGCGGCGCCCGTTGATAGTGGTCCTAAACAATCTTTCTGGTTCTGAAGGCGTATGCATAGATCTCTCTTGAATTTTTTGTGAATTATTGTAAGCTTATATATTTAAATTGGGTTAAGCCACAGCTGTAGTTTTTAATGCTCTTATCTAAATAGTTTATATATATATGTGATAAAAACAATTACACTATCTATTGATCCGAAATTTAGAAATAAAACTTCAAAAATTCGGCAAAAATTCTCAAAAGATCTATGCATACGGCCTCAGTAACTAAAGATTGCAGTTGGCGAATAACAAATGTGGAAAAAAACGCAGATATTTTAACGAAAGCTCTTAAAAATACTTTAGTAATCATGTGTATTTCGAACGGATTAAGGTTATTTTATAATAAGTTCAACCTAAACATTCAGTACAAATTAAGGTAATCTTTCTACTTCCCAATATTATGATCTTAAATTTCAAGCAATTACAGCGTGAGGAGTTATAGAACTCCAAAGTTTTATCCCTTAAATGAGCATTACAAAGCTGATTTAACCCTAAAAATGTTTTAATTTATTTTAGGGACAATTTTATAGATATTTCTAATAAGTTTTTAAAAAAATTTTAATTATAAACAATTATGAAATATAGAATATTACTTTTTAATTATTCAGTCAATTATTACATAAAAATAAGACTGAGCTAAGTTTTTATTAAGTTTTAAAAAAATGTAATTTATAAACAATTATGAAACATAAAACATTACGTTTAATCATTCAGTCAATTATCACACAACTTAGACAGAGCTCAGAATTCTATGGGATATCACTAGTATTAACTTCCGTGTATATTTCATTCTAATAAATTCAAAAGTTGTTTTGCATAAACGGAATTGTTTTCTTTTTTGTAAAATTACTTTGAGTAACACTGTAGTGGTGCTGGACAAATGTCAATCAGTTCAAAAAATTAATAAAATTTAATTCATGTGTATTATCAACCGTGAAAAATTCAATAAAAAATATGTAAATGATAAATCAAGCAATGTTAATCATAAAATATGATTTGAGACGTACGTCTGTATACTTTCACCGGACAAAAAAAACCGTGTATAAATACATCGAATCTTAAAATAAATGCGGCTTGATACATCAGTCATAAGTTTTTATTAGATTATTAACATTTTAAACTATTATAAGATGAATTTGTTATGCTTTCCGTAGCCCCCAACAGTCAAACCAACTTACTTGATGTACAATAGGGCGGTTAATCATTTTGAACCTGTATATTGCCATGAGAACGGTGAGCCAAATGCTGCAGCCACGCGTGACCACACTGAGATTGGCGTAGAGGACGTTTAGAAAGGCAGACGAAAGCGAGTAAATTTCTTCCCTGCAGGCGTACTTCTCGGGAAAGAGAGTAGGAACGATCTCAAAATGCAGGAGGTAGGTCAAATACATAAGCATGAGGAACATCTCACACAGGGCGATAGCGGTGAGTATAAGGTTGATAGCGGACTTCATCACCGGGCGGGTGAGTACCACGGTGAGGCAGACGTTGATCAAAATGCCGGTGAGGCAAAGTGCGGAGGCTATGTACTTGTGAACGGGTTTGTAGGAGTAGTAGAAATGATCGCTCCACGTCAAATTCTGCATTATAAGGCGATCTAAATACAACATGCCGTTTGAAAGAGGCGTCAATAATCCGATTATTTCTTTGGAAGTTACACAAATCCTTTATCAGCCGATTCGAAAGCCACTAAGAACGTCCTCCTGGATTATAAGTTGATAGTTTCCCAAGAGGTTTGGGAGTTAATTAGGTTTTGTCATCACGGCACGTCCTGCGTCTGCTGTGCTGTTTTTTTATAACACAGTTTTTGCATTCTTTAAGAACACAACAAGAAATTAAAAATATGGCGCTATATATCATGATAAAACTCAAAAACTCATGAAGGTATCAAGATAAAACTTATGAACAACCTTAACCGTAGATATCCTTAGTTTCCCCAAACAATTCAACCAAAATCCATAAGTAAGATAATTTTTATAATGATACATAATTTAATTGGTTTATTATACCATTAGCTGTGTTTACAGAATTACCACAATAAAAATGCAACACTTTTCAACATAAAATATAGGCGGAAATTAATAGAAAGAAGACACCTGGAATAATTAAAAAATCTATCAATTGTTTTTTTCAGCTCATTCATGTAAAACTATTTAATTAATTTTAATTATTAGTAAACAAGAAAGGTAAAAAGTAAAAATGATAGAAAGTTATTATGATAATTATTATTATTTTCCTTAACGTCAGTTTTTAATTTGAGTAATAAAGAAACTGATTGAAATTTTTCACGTACACAAAACAAAGTCAATCATGTTCCGTGAATATTAAAATAAGTAAAAAAGATATTACTTATTAAAAACTTTAAATCTATCTTTGAAAAATTTTACAACTTAAAATCATCATAATTTCTAAAGTTTTAAAGTTTTAACGCAACTATTTTTATTTAAAATATTTCACAACATACAGAAAACAATTTTTTTAAGCTTCAACAAACTCCGAAAACACAGTCCAATTATTCAACATCGTCATCTAGATTTCAAGTTATGGCGATTAAATTTTTCCCCGGGTAAGAAAACGAAGAAAAAAACAAAAAGACTAAGCGTTTATAATTTATACTTTTAAAAAGTCTATTTATTTGATTTTTAATTGGCTAATACAAAAAGTTGATTATATTCTGAATAAAATCAACTTTTTGATCAGAGAAATTTTGAATATTTGGTAAACAACAAGAGAATACGATAATAAATAAAACAGAGGACAAAGGATGTGAATAAGTTCCGTGGATTGTTGTAATTTTTGTTTTTTTTTTCTCATTTTTTATTTGGTTTTTATAGGTCATAGCATTTTTTAAAATGCCACCCCTTTCAGAACTTAAAAAATTCCAGTCAACGGTTAAACATTAATTTCTGTAAAAATTTTAGTCAAATGCTTACTGAAACTTGTATGACCCCTTTTGGTATTCACCTATTTTCTTTATTAGTGATGTTTCTATTCTTTAATATCATGTTGTGGAGCTCTAACCATTTAAAGCGAAAGAAGCTCCAAAACCCTGGAGTTACGAAGGAACTCCTCTTTTAAAATCAGCAATTCAAAACTAGGGCAGTGCTTCGAATTCCCTAAAGTTGCTCTAAAGCTCCTTAAAACGGTGTTTTGCTCCAAAAAACATCACTAGTGTTCACACAAACAAAAAATAAGAAATATTATGATTATTAAATAAATAGTTCTTGTAATAAAAAAAACTATTTTACATAGTCGTAAAGGTGATGTTCCAGTAAATAAAAGGCTTTTTATTACTAAATTAAAACCAATAAAGCTAATTTAAAAACGGCCTTAAATTTTCAGAAATATGTAAATATCGAAATATCTTAATGTTAATGATCGGTCATTTTAAAATAGTCTACATTTAATTTATTAATAAAATTATTTTAAAATTCTTATTTTTAAAATAAGTTTTATTTTAATTGTTAAAGAATTTTTAATTTTTAGAATAAAAATTTTAAGCTTGTTTTATTAGAAATTAAGATAACACACGAGTTTTATTGTGAATTGAAGCATAAAGCTTTTTGATCGTTTATTTTTTTGTACAATTTGCAAAAATGCGAGAAAAAATATTTAGCTAGCTTTAAATAAATATTAAAACCACATAATTTTAATTGGTTTTCATATCTCACGTTTCTGCCATTTTCTTCAACTTAAATTAATATAAAAAAGAATTGTACCAATTATTTTAATAGTACATAACGCTGGGTTTATACTTCGTCCAAAGTTTAAAAAGGGAAAAAAGTCACAAGATAAAAAAACTAATCAAAATAAAAGCTTTTCTTCATAAGTTTGTTTATTTATGCCTTTTTATAAAATTTTCTAAGAAGCAAATATATTATTACTACACTTTACGCTCCTAATATAGTTTTATATATTTTTACCAAAAATATATAACAGGATGTTATATATTTTTATTTTTACTGCCAAGGCATGCGGGTACTGCACAAAATAGTACCACAAAACAGTCGTGGGTTTCACAAAAAAGTGTCCTGTGTGTGGCTCTAAAAACCCCGTATGAGTTCTCTAAAAACTAAGCGATGAGTTCTTCGTTTTTTCTAAAAAATAAGTTATTAATCTTAAAAAAACGAAATTATTTTATCCAAAGGACAACGTGTTCTTTATCCTTTGGACTTTTCCCTTTGGATTTTGTCCAAAGGACAATATTCAAGTAGCATTCATACTTCGTCCAAAGGTAAAAGTTCAAAGGACGTTTTGGCTTGTCCAAAGGATGTTTTGACTTTTCTAAAATTGTCCTTTGGACTTTGTCCAAGGGACGTTTTGCCATAAGTATGAACCAGTCTTTAAAGAAAGTAATCATATTTACAAAAATATACGTAAAAGCTTCTTTAAATGTTTTCTCGCAATTAATTTAAAATAACGAATCTTAAATACGAACATGCACCAAATAAACAGCCGTTGTAAAATAGTAATGGTTTTTAATATAGTAAGTTATTTGTTAATTTCAAATAATAGCAAAAACGTTTGTGTATCTTTTACACATAAAAACTTATTCACCATTGAACCTAGAATTAAACATATTATTATAATAGTTTAAATGGAAGGTGAGATGAGTTAGAAGATTTTAGAAGATAAAAAATTTACCCATATTGGGATTCGAACGCAAGTCTTCTTTTTTGATTTTCTTCTCAGTCCGGTGTATGCTACCAATTCAATTTAAATAGGACCTTTGTTTTTTAGCAGTTTGTTTTAGGTGTCTCATTTTTCTTTTATTATATATTTTCAATTTTGATGGTAAAATTATTAGCAAAAAATGAATAAATAAATAAAAATAATTTATTCGAAAAAAAAAAAAAAAACTCGCAAGTGAAAAAGTGTAAAATGTACCATTTTATATGCGAAAGTGCACGTGAATTCATAAGAGGTTTTTTTGAACAAATGTCGTTTTTTTTCCTTCAGAAACGTAGCAGAATCAGCTTACGTTTTGGATTTAGTTGAAGAAAAGCAAAACAAAATTTTTAAATTTTTTTAAAATTTCACTTGCTTTGCAACAACTTAAGCTGAAGTAATGTTCAACGTTATGCATAAAAAATTTAGGCAACTTTTTAGTTGAATTTGGTTGTAAATAACCATTTCAATGAACTAAAATGTTGCTATGTTGTAAAATATAAACTTTCTAGAAGTTAAAAAATTTAAAATTTTTATTTTTAAACAACCAATCAGCCATAACCTATAAAATAACGCACTGGGAAAAATTAAATGCTGACTGTGTCAAAAAAATATAAAATGTTTCCAAGTGTCACATGCAATGTATGTGCAGACCTCATACCGTTTCCAGTAATTTTTCCATTCCAAAACGACTTTTGGTACAATAGACATTGACATTCGTAATTGACATTCTGGTAGAAAAATTCGAACAGTTTAACATTCGGACTAATTGACCAAAAGCTTGATTTTTAGGTTTAGCAAAAACGAAACCGAAGGTCAATTGGTCCGAATCTCAAAATGGCTCAAAATCATATTACTAAAAGGTCGTTTGTATTAATGTCAAATGTTAAAAAACTTATTACGCTGGTCATATTGCGTGGAGTCCCTCATACATGCATAGATTCACCCTTTTGTTGCGAAATATAGCAACGCAGGATTTTTCCATTGTACATCACTTTTGTGTAGTATACTACGAAGCAGCACGCTAATTTCACGATAAATAAAACAAACTGACAAGGTACACGTATTCTGTATTTAGTAACCACCTAACAAAAATATGTTTGAAGAAAAGGACGTTTTAAAATTTAAATGTTTTTAAGTACTTAAGCCTGTTTCATACTTTTTACAAAGTGTCCGAACTGCAAACCCAAAACTTTAATTTCGGACAAAGCAATTTTTTTAGATTTTTTTGCATTTTTAGCATTTCGCTTTAAAGAAAAAGTATAAATAGTTAATAAAATTAAAAAAAAACATTGTTAAATTGCCTGAAATCGAACTAAAGCTAAAGTCTTCCAGGCTGAAATTAAGGGCGTAACCGTTCTCCGCCAGGAAGAAATAAACAATAGCGAGAAAAATTTAAAAAAAGTTTTTAGCAGTTACTGTATGTAACCAATTATTATTTAGTTGCGTCATGTGTTTCTCTGCACGTGATATTTTCTCGAAGAACGAGTGGTTACTTTACCACTCATCTATTTTCACCCTGATAGAATTTATCTTTAGCTTGGTTTCGGTCATTTACACACTTTGGACAAAGAATTTCCCGCGTTTCAATCTTCTCTATTGCATGGTTTAAAAATTATAATATTTTTTTGGGTATTTACGTGACATAAAATATCATTAGTCAACAAATATACGAGTGTATCTAGTTAAATATCACAAATAAAAAAAAGAAAACAACTCGAGCGGCAGATTTTTGGCGAATTTTTACCTAATTCGATGACTGATTTAGTGGAAGTATTAGCAGTCAATCCTTGTTAATCCATTAAGTTGTTATGAAGTTTAAATCCAAAACTTCACAATCTGCGTAAGTAAATCTATTAGGTTTTTTTTTAATCACATTTATATTCAAAAAACGATTCTAGGACACGAGGGTACTGGACACGAGGGTACTGGACACGAGGGTACTGGACACGAGGGTACTGGACACGAGGGTACCGGACACGAGGGTACTGAGCTAAGAAAAAATACGTTTGCCACAAATATGTAAATTTTTTAAACTGAATGAAACAGCTAAATTTTAATCGTTTGAACGTGAAGACAATTAAACGTTACATAAGTCGTTTCGTTCTTAATTATAAATAACATTTTTTCTTGCTTAAATATAATGCAATTTAATAATCAAAAAACTACGTAAATTGTTTAAAAAACATCATACTAAAACATAAAATTTTTAAAGGTTATTTTACACAAAATTTATACCATGGGTTTTTAATAAAAACAATGATAATGTTTGCAGCTATTTCCGAATCTCTGAAGCTTCAAAACCGTTGCTTTTGAAAAAAACTAAATACTTATTATTAAACAACCATGAGTGGAATGAGAACGCCAAGAAGTTATTTAATTACTGTTTTTTTTTCTAAATCATATACTCGTCTCGTACGAAAATACGAAGCGAGTTTCAGTTTGTTGTTGTCCTTTTTATATTTAAACTCCTTTCATCGACTCTTGATTTAAATAAATAAGTTTTTTTGATAAAATCTTTAAAAATAATAACTCCTGCAAAAATAGATTTTAGCAGTAGAAATGTAAAAAATAACTTAATGCCGTTTTTAGTCCACTCTAGCTTTAGGAATTTACTTGAACACATGTTAATCATTGAAAACAAGGCAAACAAAATGTCCCATTAAAACCCAAAAACATACAATTGTTAAGTTTTTTATGTATGATATTTTATACATTTAAATCTAAGTATAAAGTCGTGAGTTAAATAATCCAACAACGGATCTTTGGGAGTCTTTAAAACCCATTGCACGGTAAACTTTATTTTCCTAAGCCTAAGCAAAACCCAAAAATTAAGCTAAACTTCATCATAATATTTCAATAATAGTGTGCTTTTAAAAATACCGAATAATTTACTGTTAAAAAAGGCAAGCAATTGTTTTTCGGAAAGTATTTTACTAAAATGTTTTATTTGCAATTATTTCTGCAGTTATTTTTTCCGTTAATGCATTTTTAGGAATTCGTTTTTTTTTCAACACACCACGAAAAATAACCACAAAAATGTTTTGACAGCACAATCAAAACATAACAGCAACCTTAATCTTATGATCTTTCAAGTCGTCTCAAGATTCTCAAGATTTTTAAACTAGTTATTATATAAAAAAATTCACGAAAATGTATACAAATTACACGAAAATGTTTTAATGTTATGAAATTATTATTTTTGTTTTATGTCTTCTCAATAATTTTATTTTTATAATCCTCTTTTATAAGTCAGTCAAACAACTAAATGATATTTAAACATAATAAACTATTGTTATGCAATAAGTTTATTCCGTTTTATGCGGGAAGGTTATATTTTTTCTTGTCAGTACCCTCGTGTCCAGTACCCTCGTGTCCCCCTTGCATAATGAATCGATTTTGCTGCCAGTTGTGGTGAACGCAATTTTTTTAAGCCCAGTACCTTCGTGTCCAGTACCCTCGTGTCCAGTACCCTCGTGTCCAGTACCCTCGTGTCCAGTACCCTCGTGTCCCGTTCCCCAAAAAACATGTAAAATTGTTTCAATTCCTTAATTGTGTATTATCCTAACAAAATATTTAGCAAAAATTATCGAAAGATGTATAAATTGTGTACATAATTAATTACCAAAACATTTAAATTAAAAGCCATCAGGAAATGACTAATAAAAAAACCAAAATTTTGGGGACGCAATTCATTTTAAATATTAATTAAAATACATAACAAAACTATAGTTTTTGTATTTGAAATAATTGATCGATATAAAACATTAAATAAAAAGTGATTGTGAAAAATTATGTAAATATTATCAAAATTTTAAATAATTAGTACAATTACAGCAAATGCAAACAAATCGCATTATTATTTTAAAAAAGTAAGAGGTTTTTTATCTTATATAATATGCATTTGAGCTATTGACAAAATTAATTAACGTTTGTAATCCCAAGTAGTGTGATAGTGCTGTTTGGAAAAGTTTTGTTAACATATGCTTTAAACTTAGAGGGGCTTATGTTAATGCTTTGTTTGTTTATTTGTCAACTTTTGGAATTTGGTTTTAAGTTTAATTGTTTTTAAAGTTATTTTTTCTATAAGTTATAAAGAATTTTTTCAAAAAGAGTTATTTTATTTTAAAAGAACTTATTAGTTTTTTAAGCAATTGTAAGGTTTTTTAAGCATGATTAAGGTGTAAGTAAACACATATAAATCATGGAACCTTAGACTAAATGTGAAGGTTTTTAAAATCATCAGGATTTTCTTTGAGTATTGAAAATAAATCTTAGGGTTTAATTATTAATTTTCGCGAAAAAACCTATCTCTTTTTTTAAAATAATAATTAAAAAACCAATAAACAAATCGGAAGCTAAAACTAAACACGATTGTTAAATTTTAAATCCAACAACATTTATATGAAAGTTTAAGTGCGAGGTAAAATAATTTTAAAAATTTGATATTGCTGCCAAAGTGTTTTTGAATTGAATTTTACTTTAGTGGTTTTAGTTTTAATAAGATTGAAAATTTTATTATTTTAAGAAAAATACGGTTACTTGAAATCAAAAATGGCAAACCTATAATTATGGGTTCAAACAAGCTTTAATACCCAGTTTCAGAAGAAAAAAAACCGTAGATGATTACGACGTGTTCTGCTTTAACAACAAGACACAGATGATTACAGAATAAGTCAGATACATTATAGTGTTTGGGTTTTTTTGACTTATTATTTCAACAAGTGTCTCAAGAAAGAAAAATTCCCAGTAGCAATGAAGCAAATAGTATGAAGTATTTTGACATAACGAAACATTTTAGAGTAAGCCATAAACGGCAATTGGCTCTTAAAACGATTTTAGCAAAAATCTAGGCTTTGGCACTTCCGTCATAGCATGACGAATAGCTCTTTTTTGATTAATTGCTTGGAAAGAAAGAGTTAAAGGCGTATGGCATTAGATTTTAGTATTTAAAACAGGATGTTATATTTCGCTTTCCTTAACTTATAGGAACGTTACCAATTTTCGGAGCACTGAGTTGGAACGCCAAGTTTTAAATGCACTTTGATTTAGTTTACACTTCAATAAATTAAGTATATTATGAGGTTACATGTCTAGGATAACTTTTTTTTCAACTTATCATAAAAAAATTAAATTAGGGCAAATCGACACAAAAACTAAAATATTTGGTGTAGTAGTACACTGTGTTAATAAACACTCTACTTTATGATATGTCTAGCCGGTAAATGGAAGGTTTTAGCTTAGGGTTTATATTTAGACAGAAAATAACTAGGGAAGTTTTGAATTAGTTCAGTTGTTTTCAAGCCGAAAGTAAAAAAGTTTGAACCGTAGAAATATTTGAAAACTTGGAGCCGCTAACATTTGAAAACATATAAGTAAAGATTTCGTTGAAGCAATTGAAAAACATGGTATTTTTATAGAGACAAACGCTTAAAAGCACGATAAAAAGATAAATTTTTTGTCTTCGATTTTGATACTATTTTGATAAAACCCTTCCTCTGCCCCCAATAGCCCACAAAACTTTTTTAGTAAAAATATCTGCAATGGTTCAGGGATATGACCCTTTAAAAATTTGTTTTGGTGATGTCAATCAGTGTAAAAATTTTAGTTACAAATAATACACCCAAAAAGCAGCATTTTTTTGCTTTTATTTGATACTTTGATTGTTAAGATTGAGGCAGTATTTGTTGAGATATTGCGTTTTGGTCCGGCCTAAAAACCTTTGATTTTTTCGACAAAAACATGAAGTGTAGGCAAAAATGTCGGACAAATTTAATCCCGATTTCGGCGAAACAATTGTCACCAAAAAAGTATTGTGCAGGCAAACAAAAAGTACATTATGCGTAATTTTAATTATTTTCTCATTAAAAATAATTACAGCATTTTACCAATTTTTTTCCAACAGATAACTCCTAACATAAATATAGCAACAAAAAAAATCAAATAACTTTTAAAACAAAACTTTAAAACACCTTTTCATCACTATAACATTAAAAATGGCTAACAAATTTTATCATCACAGCACGTAAAATAAAATTAAGTTTTAAGATACACAAAAATGAAAACAAACATTTTTTTAAAAAACTAAACTAAATTTATGTAATTTAAAAAAAATGTTTAACCGGGAAACACTCTTTAAGAAAATCCCGTTTAAACCCTTTAAACCATTCTTTAAACCCGTTTACTCGGCAACAACAAGTGACAATGTAACGGTGTAAACGCACGCGGAAGGCGTTCCACTTGTCAATTGTCACTTTGGTGCGAACCACTCAAGCATTACACGTGGAAAATTATACAAAATTTGTTATTTTGTCGAACTTATACTTTCGAATATTAAATTTTGTTGAATCCGTACTGAACGAAAAAGTTCAGTAAAAAATCTATTAAAATAAAGGCGAACAATTTAATTAAATGTTTTAAAAACTGTTTTGTTTAAAAAACAACTCAAAGGCATAAACAAGGCGAGGCAATGCATAATTAGAGGCGCCGTGAGTTAGAGCGTTAGTTGAATTAGTTACTTTTATTATTACAACCGTATATCAAGTTGAAAGTTAAAATTCAAGAGGCAGAACTTTACAGTTTATTTTTATTTTTGTTTTTTTTTGAAAATGTATTTTAGATTTTTTAAAAATTTTTCACAAGATTTTTCATAGATTGAAAACAAAAACTTAATTTTAGACAGTATTTGTTTCCGATTTCTTTCACTCAGTAAATTTTTTGTCGTTGGTATATTTTAGCAACATTATAATACTCCATATTGATAATTAACCAAACAACGACTTTTATTTTCGTAAAATGAGTAATTTTGCTCTGTATTCCCAATGGTTTTCCTACTAAATGCTGGGCAGTCAAAATTGTCAGAGCTAAAGTCTAACTTACTGAAGAGACCTCAAAGGCTTCAAAAAATTGCCTAAATAATTTTTAAAAACATCTGCGCTTTGGGTTTTTTAAAATAACTTTATTTACATTTTTTCTGAATATAAATGTCATAAAAAACATAATGTATTTATGAGAAGTAAATTTTTGGGTTGAAAATTCATAATATTTAAAAGATTAACGGAAATTGGTTACCGGATTAACTGTCAATCTCTCTGTTACCCTAAATTGAACGTAAAGTTTGTCGGAAAGCGCCAAATCTAACAAGCAATTTTTTTGCATAAAATTTGTAAACACATATTCATTTAAAATGATTACCTTTTTATTATTTTTTTAAAGATAAGTAGATTAGGATTTTGTTTTTGTAATAATGCTTATTTTATTTTTTTATTTTAATATAACAATTATTAAAAAACACAATAAACAAAAATAAATTGCTACAATTTCTGTAAAAATGAGCAGGATTTAAAATTAGTACAAATTTTAAATAAAAACTTAACAAATAGCACCTGATTTTCAATCGTGGCTTTTTTAGTATCAGTAATATTTGAACCATTCCAAATAATTAGAACTGGGGTCGCATTCTGACGTAACACTTCCATTTACCCCGGTAAATCCATTCCAAAAAAATAAAAATAATAAATAGGGTAACGGACTTAATTTCGGCCACGCCTTAATTTCGGCCACCAATTTAGGGTGTTAGAAAATTGGCTTATTTTTAAAACACAAAAGAACTGGCACAAAAGTAACTGGATTAATGTTGTTTATTTTTGTTATTCTACATTATCAACATTTTTATACAAAAAGTGATTTTTTTGTGATTTTCCTAATTTTTGCTTTGTGTTTAAACTGCATCAAATTTAGAACGAAGCAATATATAATCTTAAAATATCTTCTATTTAAGGCTCAAAGTTGTTAATTTTCATGTTTTGATATTTTCTTCAAAATCATTTTGCAATGCGTTTAACTAACTGCGCATTTTAACTAACCACCTCTCGAGTTGGATAAATTCTTATTCTTAAAACAATAGAAAAAAAATTTAACCCGACTTTTACAGGTAAAATTGATTTTTCACTCGCATCCTTTAGCACGTAAAAAAAATTACCCCGAGGTAACTTTTAACGGCGCGTCAAAATGCGACCCCTGGACTCCTTGGTGTTTCTTTAAGATCAGATGCTTTTTATTCAGTTAAACTTTGAATTCTCAAAGTATTATTAGAAATTTATTACCGTTTGAAGCACGCTGAATTATTTTAAACTAAAGTTTTAGAAGAGTTTTTTCAAAAAATTTTCGTTTTTTTTATTTGATACTTCCGTATGGCATTTGGGTTTAATTCAAAAGCTATCGTGGCAAAATTAACAAGCAAATTCTGTCCATACCGTTAACGGCTATTAATTTTAAATATTGACCCTTTAATTTTTTTTGTTTTTAAAAAACAAGCCGATTGCCATTTTGGTTTTGTAATTATTTTTATTTTAATTTATTTTTTAAACCATTTTAAAACTAATAACCTAAACAAGAATTTAAAAGCAGAATTTAAAATAATGAGTAAACATATAAAGTAAAAATTAAACAAAAAATCACTTATTTTACAAATTTAAAATGATTTTTCAGGTTTCCATAATTTCTGAGCCAATTCAAATACTTAGAAATGGACTGTTGGATTCTTTAAAATCAAAAATTATTTATTTGTGGACCTAAATTCTTGAAAAAATTTTAGTAACAAAGTATTAGAAATAATTTAACGCCGTTGGTTACATGCCAAGATAATTTATATATTTATTTATTAATATTCGCATAGTGCAAGAGTAGTGAAGGCATAATTTAACATGCAAGAGAACCACATACCCTTAAAACACTTGCAATAGAGTAAACGTTAAGGGTTTATGAAAAACGGTGCCCCCAATTAATTTTAATTAGCCCAATTAAATTTTTCCTTAATTACTCACAAATACTTAGTAAAAACAAATTTCAGATACATTAAAACAAAACGCATAATTATTACATTAATAAAAACGTATAAAAAATATATAAAACTTATAAACAAAATTAAATATTATAAAAGCTATAGTAGAGTTGAAAATGAGCAACTATTTTCTCCAGGTTTTGCTTTTTTCATGGGTGGCGCGGGAGCGCCACGGGGCGCCGCGCCAACCATTATTAGAGAACGTGGGTAAATTTTGGAATTCAGAACCTTCTTATTATTATTATTATTATTATTATTATTATTATTATTATTATTATTATTATTATTCCAACGCTCAATCCTTAAAAGCGATATTCCTCATTCGTTACTGATTGATCAAAAATAAACATGGGCTCATTAGAAAGAAGAAGGAATTACGCAACTTTCTTAGGAAGCACTTTTTTCATTTAGGTCCTTGTTATGGATTTATTGATCAAAATAAAAAATTGAAAAATAGGCAAATAAAAACTCCCAACCGCACAATAACAGCTTTTTGGCAACAATAAGGATTGCACAGAGCTGACAACGAACATCCCCTCATAGAAACCGCACAAAAAAAGCAGACGGGTTTTAATTGGTGGCAAAAACGGAACCAGTTCCCAGCGCCATCTGCTTCAACCGCGCGGAAAACGGGGAAAACAACAGAGTACTTTTTTAAATTCTTGCATTACTGATGACAAAATTAATTCAAAGTTTTATTTAAAAAATAATAATAAGCGTCGGTGGCGCGGGAGCGCCACGCGCCGGTTTAGCCCCCAGCACCCTGCACACTATATTTAATTACTTATTATTTTAATTAAATAAATTATTGAAATCGGTTGCTTGGAAGTTTGAAAATTATATTGTTAAATATATTTAGTTTGATTTTACACTTCTTTTATTTTTGCCAAGTTCATTGTAATCAATTACGTTATAATAGCGTAAGTTCCTTAAGAATATATTTATTTGTTTATGATTAAATTAACTAAAAAACCGTAATTCTAAACAACTCTGCAGAATCTTTTTTCATATAAAAAACCCATTTGCCAAGTTCAATTTACATTGTTTATTTCAAACAAATTACGCTTTAGTTTACACAGTTTCGGAAATAAATTACGTTAAATAATTTTACTTTTCTTATTTATTTTTCAATCATTAAACTATTTTCGGTATATAACAACAACAAAATAAAAATCAATTTCTTGATTTAAGTTTCACGAAAATCCTTCTTCTTATTATTTTTTTATTTTATCTCGGCAACGGAATGATTATAAACATATGTCATTGCGCAGCTAAAACTATAGTTTATTAGGCTATTTTTTAATTTAATTCAAAAAAGTGGTAGACTAGCCTTGAAAAATGCTCTAAGAATAGAGCAGGAAAAAGGGGCGATTTTTCCCCGGGCGTATGTTTAGACAGAAAAGATGTAGACTAGTCTGAGATGGACATTATGTGGACTATAGGAAATTTGCATTTGGTTTGGCCAGCTGCTCACTAAATAAAAATTTCTACGATATGATAATGCTTTCTTTATACATTGATCTAGTCACACAGCACTGTTGCATTTTTTTTAGTTTGATGAAATGTTAATTGAAAAAATCATACTCACAGCAATCTTTGACAAGCGCGAAATTGCCACTTTTTCAAATTTATAGTTGTTTCTTACACATACAAATATAACCTTCTAATTGAAAAAGTGGCGATTTCGCGATTGTCAAAGATTGCTGTGAGTATGATTTTTTAAATTGACATTTCATCAAACTAAAAAACATGCAAAAACGCTGTGTGATTAAATCAATGTATAAACAAATCATTATCATATGGTAGAAAATTTTATTTAGTGAGCAGCTGGCCAAACCAAATGCAAATTTCCTATAGTCCACATAATGTCCATCTCAGACTAGTCTACATCTTTTTTGTCTAAACATACGCCCGGGGAAAAATCGCCCCTTTTTCCTGCTCTATTCTTAGAGCATTTTTCAAGGCTAGTTTTATATATGTAAAAAATTGTATTTGCTTAAATTAATAATATCATCTGATAAATCAAAATAAAGTTTTAGGGGCCTTATAAGAAAATAACTTTTGTTTTGACTAGCCTTGAAAAATGCTCTAAGAATAGAGCAGGAAAAAGGGGCGATTTTTCCCCGGGCGTATGTTTAGACAGAAAAGATGTGGACTAGTCTGAGATGGACATTATGTGGACTATAGGAAATTTGCATTTGGTTTGGCCAGCTGCTCACTGAATAAAAATTTCTACCATAGGATAATGATTTGTTTATACATTGATCTAATCACACAGCACTGTTGCATTTTTTTAGTCTGATGAAATGTCAATTGAAAAAAATCATACTCACAGCAATCTTTGACAAGCGCGAAATCGCCACTTTTTCAATAAGAAGGCTATATTTGTATGCGTAAGAAACAACTATAAATTTGAAAAAGTGGCGATTTCGCGCTTGTCAAAGATTGCTGTGAGTATGATTTTTTTTCAATTGACATTTCATCAGACTAAAAAAATGCAACAGTGCTGTGTGATTAGATCAATGTATAAACAAATCATTATCCTATGGTAGAAATTTTTATTATCAGTGAGCAGCTGGCCAAACCAAATGCAAATTTCCTATAGTCCACATAATTTCCATCTCAGACTAGTCCACATCTTTTCTGTCTAAACATAACGCTCTCGTTGTTTATTTTTCTTGTTTTTTCTGTTTTCTTTTTTTTGGGAAAAATCGCCCCTTTTTCCTGCTCAATTCTTCTTATTCTCCGCATTTTTCAAGGCTAATCTACCACTTTTTTGAATTATAAAATAGAAAATAGCCTAAAAAACTATTGTTTTAGCTGCGAAATGACATATGTTTATAATCATTCCGTTGCTGAGATATAATTTTTTAACAGTTTTAATATTATTGAATTATATAATATTATAGAATACATATTATTGATCAATAAAAAGTAGTTCCTAAGAATTATTGCGCAATTTTCTACGATTTCCAAATAACTCATGTTTTTTTGTTTTGTTTTTTTTGATCAATCAGTAACGAGGGAGGAATACTGGTTTTAAGATATAAGCGTTTGAAAAATAATATATTAATAATAAGGAGAAGAACATAACACTAAATTTACCCACGTTCTTTAATTGTAGTTTACGCGGTGACGTGGGGCTTAGTCTCCGTGTGGCGCTCCCGCGCCACCGATAATTTATTTATAATAAAAAAATAATAAGAAGAAGATGAATTTAAATTACAAAATTTACAAATGTTGTTTAATTATAGTTAGTGCGGTGCAGTGGCGCTCCAGACAAAGTGTACCTACGTTTTCTAAATATAGTTGGTGCGATGGCGTGCGCCAATGATTGCAATTATAATTTTTAAAATAAAAATAATAATAAGCAGAAGATGATGAACATGAATTACAAAATTTACCCACGTTTTCTAAGTATAGTCGGCGCGGTGCCGTGGGCTAAATTGCAGTGTGGCACCCCCGCACCACCGATGAGCGGAATTGTATTTTTTGAAATATAAATAATAATAAGAAGAAAAAGGTGATAAACATAAACTACAAAATTTACCAGGTGCTCTAATTATAGTTGTCGCGGTGCCATGCGGCTAAATCGCAGTGGGCCTTCTCGTGCCACCGATGATTGGAATTATTTTTTGGAATAAAATATTTAGAAAAAGAAGATTGTGAACATAAATTACAAATTTTATCCAGATTCTCTGATTATAGTTGATGCGATACCACCGGGTTAAGTCGCCGCGTGAAAGATAAAAGAATATTGATTTTAAGATAAATGAGCGTTAGAATTATAATAATAAATAGAGGAAGATGAACATGAATTAAAAAAAAAAATTTCCCAACGTTCTATAATTATAGTTTGCACGGTGCTGTGGGGCTAACCCGCCGCGTGGCGTTCCCGCGCCACCGATGCTTATTATTATTTTTTTAATAAAACTTTAAATTAATTTTGTCATCAGTAATGCAAGAACGAAAAAATGTACTTTGTTGTTTTCGCTGTTTTCTGCGCGGTTGAAGTAGATGGCGCTGGAACTGGTTCGTTTTCGCCACCAATTAAAATCGAGCACCGTCTTCCGGTATTTGGGGGGGGGGGGTCTGCTTTAATTGAGTGTCATTTAATTGCAGAAAAAGATTTGATTAGACGTTCAGTAAGTCGAAGAGTACGTTTAGTATTTTCTTGCACGATTTTCCAAACAAAAAATTCAAAGGACTCAACAATTTTAGATATTTTTAGACCTCAATCAAACTTACGTGAAATTTGAGGATTAGCTTATATAGTAAAAAAATATTGTTTATTTACGACATTATGAATGCGGTTAATACCGTAAAAAACACTTGGAGCCAGTCCAAAAGCGTGTTGATTACGTGCTATTTGAGCACTTTTCAATAAACACTCTTGATAATATTTTTTGCGTGATAAATTTCATAAACAATTTTGTTTATATTGAATAAACTAATATTAAATAATTTTTTGAATTTTTTGTATTAAAGACAATCTAAATAAAAAGTTAACCCCAACTATCTTGGTTTTGTTAACCTTCAATTATAGGTCTTATTAAGATTTAGGCCTTAACGGTTTTTTTTTTAATTTTAAGCAAAAATAACCCGTTTCAGCTATACAGTTGACAAAAAAATTTTCACTTTATTTTTTTAAACCATTTGTTTTATTTTGTAAAAAATAATGTAGTTATGATTGGTCTATATAATTAGATTCTAACTTATAGTTTATTTGTTTTTGATTCATTTTAATTGTTTGTTATTGATTTTGAAATGTTTAATAGAACGCTAATTGTTTGTTTTTATACTATTTATAGTTTGAGCTAAAAACTAATTGTCCATAATGTGGATGTCCTTTTTTTCATTTTCACCAAGGAGCCTCGAGCCAAAACAAATTGTTTTTAACTAGTTTAAAAGTATGAATAAAAATGATTAGTGAAGGTAAAGCCAGAATATCAGGTTTTTTAGAAAACTTAACACAAAAATTTTCATATTGGACAAATTTTTTTATCAAGAAGGTTTTTTTTTGGATTTCGCTCCTTGAAAAATGTCTTAGTCTTTAAACTGGCTTCAAGTTATTGGTACTAGATATTATCAACAATACATAACAATGTTGTTGAATGTTGAATACATAACAACATTGTTATGTATTCTTGATATTATTTAATAGAGAGCAGCAAGATGTTGTATTGTATATGAAATTATTAGTGATAGACAACATTTTTTTCAGTCCAAAATAGCTAAAAACATATGTTCTTAAATTAAAACAACGTCTTTAAAAACATTTTTATAAAACAGGGACAATTATTTGATGGACAGTTATTTTTTGACTACAAAAAAAGAAGTTTGGGGTGTTATGCTGTTAAAAGTTTCAAGATCAATAACAAATGTAAATATAAATTAAATTATCACTTTACCATGGGAATCCAACACTATTTTACTAAATTAAAAAATGGAGCTAAACATACATTGAAACAACCATATAGCTGACCTGACACGGGCTACTTGTGGATGAGATATTATAAATTACACCATTCAAAATATTAATTTATTTATTTATTTTAACCTCCACTCCAAAATTTTCAGAAAAACCAAAACGTGGATTTTGCATACCATGGAGATGTCTAGTTGCGGTTTGGATTTTTAAAGTAAACCCAAAGGCTGTCTGGAATCTAGTAAACCCAAACGCCAAATCTACCAAACCAAGGTTTTTTGCATAAAATTCGTAAAAAGATATTAATTTGAAATAATGAATCTTTTAATTTTTTGCTTTTTCTTAGAAAAATAAAACGATTTGCAATTTTGTTTGTAATAATGTTCATTCTATTTTTTATTTTGTTATTTAAGATACAATTATGAAAATAATGCAAAACGAGAATGAGATGCGGGTAATTGTTAAAAATATGCAGATATAAAAATAATTAATATAATATTAAATAAAAATTCAACAAACAACGCTTAATTTTTATTTTTAACGCGATTTGGTCAATTTCAGTAATGTTTCAACCATTTCAAATAAATATAAATGGACTGCTTGGCAGTTCTTCAAAATCATAATTTGCTTATTTATAGTTCGAAATGGTTTATATTTGGAGTTTCAAAGTTTTTTTAGAAAAATAAGGCCGTTTGGAACACGCTAAATTATTTTGAAATCAAGTTTTCAAAGGATTTTGGCAAAACACTTTTGTTTTTTTGATGTTTTGCTACCCCATGGCATTTTGGTTTAGTATTCATATTTTACCTAAATCTAAAACAAAGTATAAAGACTTTTTAATATCGAAAATTGTCCTTATAATTGAAAGTTCAATTTTAGACTTTTTTTGGAAATTTCGGAAAAGTATCAACCGATCCTAAGACGAAATACGCTTTATACAGTGGGAACATTATAAAAAAGGATGTAGTTTTTTTATGTATTCCCATTAGACACTTTATTTAGTTAATAAAGAGCAATATACGTATTAAGTACCAAACGGATAGAAACATTTTTTTCGCTGCTTTCTAATTTTCTTCCGGAAAAACCTATAAAACCTGAGATTGGTCTATTTGGTCCTTGCAAATTGACGACTCGTTCGAGCTTTACAACAGTGGGAAATTGCTTTTTGAATTAACTCTAGAAGTACCTCGTTTAACATTTAATTACACCAATAGCTTTGTTTCACAAAATTATTGTGTAAAAATTGAAAATTTTATAAAATTTTTTAATATGATTTATTTTCAAAGACTTTGACCTGCATAAAGTTTTATAATAAAATAAAAATAATAATAAAACACCGTTTAACTAAAACATCCATAAAAATCAAAACAATTATTTCAATTATTTTTAAAGCCATCTGCTTTATATGAAACTTGCAATTAATGTTTTAATAAATTTTTGAAAAATTTTGCAAGGATATTTTGCAAAAAAACAACTTAATATAACATCATCGAATAGTATTTTACATAAAAAATATTTTGTATAACAAGGATACATTTTGACTCACAAAATATACCTTCGACGCACACATACGTAAGTAAGGATGTTTTGCATGTTATTTTTGGAGTTATTAGCGAGTGTAAACCTTCAAACAAATTCTAACAAACTTTGAATGTAGCAAGATTCACTGTGGTACACAATACGTAAAATAATAAATGCTGGATAAAAGGTACCATTACTCTGCTGATGAATTCGAAATTTTGCCATTGTAATAAAAAAACCTTTATAAAAACTTATATAGGAATCAGTCCTAAAAAAGTCGAAATATCTTGAAAAAAATTAACATTATTCCTTTTCATTAGACCATATATCAGCAAAATGGTGCTATTGTTTATCTAGTTTTTAATTGACTTAAAGCTTAATACTTTATTATTTATTTGATTTTTGTAAAGGAGCAATAATTTATTGTTAGAAAAGTTATTATATCAAAAAAATAACTAAATTTAATAAATAAAAGTACCTTTTCAAAACTTCACCATTTTTATTTCGCAAATGTATTCATTGCTAATTGTTAAAAATTTAATCTAATGGCATGAAAAAAGATTTTAATATGTGAATTACTGAATGTATTTTATTGAAAGGCTATATACCCAGGAGTTTACATACATGTATTAATAGGTATCTTGCACCAAT
This sequence comes from Microlaimidae sp. YZB2_3, assembly GCA_030248175.1. Classification (NCBI taxonomy): domain Eukaryota; kingdom Metazoa; phylum Nematoda; class Chromadorea; order Desmodorida; family Microlaimidae; species Microlaimidae sp. YZB2_3. Next base: position 97,638 of record JASAMX010020228.1, on the reverse strand, counting down.
ACTTATAATAAAAATAAAGTATACCACTATACCGCAGACCACTCTACCACTTATATTCTATTATAGTATACAACTAAACCACTTTTGCGCTATGTGGATAAGTGGTTAAGGATTTAGTAATTTATGTGGCAGAAAACATGTAATCTTCTTATCATTGTGATATAATTTCTAAAAAAGCATTTATGATATCTTTTCTTATATTTATAATGTTTAGTTCAAACAGTAATTCAAATTTTGTTCATGTGTATGCCAGTTAATTCAGGTTCAATAAAGCCTTGGGAACTTGGAGGTGGAAATTGGAGCCAAAAATAGGGAACTTTGAGACGTTAGTCGTGAACTTGGAGCCGTTATTCGGGAACTTGAAGCCGAAAACAAAATCGCTAAAACGTTTACCTAAGCCTAAGCGAAGCCTAAATCTAACCCCAAACCAATTTTTTCCTAAAAGCTCCAAGTTTCCATTGCTCGTGGCTCTAAGTTTTAAAAAAAATTTTACGGCTCCAAGTTCCCTGATTGTGGTTCTAAAGACCACGTACCTACCAGTCACGTTAGACCGATTTTGGAATATGGAGGAATCCTTATCTAAAACAGGATATTTACTTAATCAAACGAGTTCAGAGAAAATTTACACGCAGACTTTTTAAAAAATGTAAACTCCGTTATGGGAATTATGATGACAGGTTAAAATTCCTTAAATTACAAAAACTTTCTGACCGACGTAATATTGCAGATCTTTCAAAATGTTATAAAATTATACACGCTCAAACTAATATTAACCCAAATAATTTCTTTATTTGAATCAAAATCTTACAAGAGCTCACTCATTAAAATTAAAAATCCAAAAAAGCAGAATAAATGCACATAAATTTTTTTTTTTGCAACAGGGTTGTTGCAAAATGGAATGCTTAAAACAAGTTTCCGCTAATTCGTTAAATATTTAAAAAAATTAATTGATGAAATTAATGACTCATAGTAGTGCTTATTATTTAAGCCTTTAAGTCATTTTCCAGAAACCAAGTTTTTATTTGTGCTTGTTTTGCGACCACAATCGGTTCGCAGAGTTAACAATAAAAAATTATGCACCTTGTTAACGTTTTGTTGTTTTTATATATTGCTTAGTTCTTGGAATAAACTTTATTTTACTTACTTACTTTACCGCAATCCATGTTAAAGATTTTAATATTAAAATAACGGTGTAACACGTTTATAATGGCGTCTTAAAATGTTATTAAAATAACGGTGAAAAAAAACGCAGGATAAAAATGGAACTGAAAAAGAACCAAATCTTTTTGTGAGAAACAACATTTGAAAAAAGAAGCATATGAATAAAAAAGGCAGCATATAATACAGTTAATGATAAAGCATAAGACTATTACTCAATAAATATCTCCATTAATTACATCCACCTAACTATTTATTAATTTTAAAAATTGATATACAGCGTTTCTGAGTGCAATTTTTTCGGTTTTTCCTTTGGGCGAAATGGACAAGCACAAACAGAAATAACCCGCCTATCTTACTTCTGCGGGTTGGTTGTATTTTATTTTTACATACAAAAATTAATTACATGTTATAAAACAGACATTTTTTAATAAATCAAAACTTCCCAAACAGTTGAATTTCGTAATCAGAAGCTCCGGTAATTTCGGCTTTTCAATAAAATTTGCAGTTAAGGTCTCTCCGGACAGTTTTTATTGCAGAGCGTTCAGTAGTAAACCAATTGCAATAAAGAGCAAAAATTACCCATTTTTATTTACACACAATTTATTTTTGAATTATTATACTTATAGAGTATTATAATATTTTAAGATATTCAAATGACGAAAATTTGACTAATTGGCGAAAAGCAGGCAACAAGTCCTGTTTACAATAATGGTATTTTTTGAATTTATGTGAAATAAATTTTTAAAATTATAAAAAAATAAAAAAAAAAACATTATTAAAATCAAAAAAAAAATTGTGGCCAAATATGTTTTATGTGGGAATCGATCTCGGGACCTTTCAAAAATTTGACGACGTGCTAACCGACTATGCCAATGCTACCATGGGGTGATGAGCTCTGAAAGCGATTTATAAACAAACCCTCTGAAAAAAGTCGATAAAACGCACAACGCACGACAAAACTATTTATGCGTTAAAAAATACAAAAGATATTATGGCCTTCCAAAAATTATAAATTTCAATAGAAATATACTATCTGGAGCTTTAAATTTTACCAAATTAAATTAAATCGAAGTTTCACCGAAATTTTGAAAAAATTAACCCCCATTTTTTACGGAAAATTGTATATTAAACCATAAATACAACAGTATTCAATTTAATTTTTACGTACGTGAAAAAGGGTAACGGTGTCTCTCTATTGGAAGTATTTTTTAAATAAATAGTGTTCAATAAATATTTTTAAGGGCTTAAAAAAATTTTTATTACAATTTGATTTTTAATATCAATTATTTCAATTACTTACAATAATATAATGAATGTTCACTTTATAATCGTGATATTTCTGCCTTTTTAACACTCATATAAATTTTTTAGTGAAAAATTACTGTATTTCACGAGATCTCGTATGCCAAAAATCGCGATTTTCCATACTTAAGAAAACTGTCCCGAGAGACCTTAAGCTGTAAAACCTTCAATCAATCGTTTGAATGTTAAACATACATTTAAATGAGAAACAGCATAATTTTCAAACTAAAAATAGAATTATCCGGAAGTTGTTTAAAGTGCTTTTATAAGTTTTATGAAGAATTAAAACATAAATCTTCTATGCGTCAATAGCATAAATTATTAACTTATCGTATAAAATTATTATCCTTTCTTTCGAAGCAATTAATATAAAATTAGACAGTTCAAACAAAAAAAATATAATTATTGACACATTAAAAAGATGGAATTTTTTCATTTTATTTTTGGGTGTTGTGAATCAAATGTATAAATAATTACTTATTGAGTGTAACAATACCTAATAATAACAAAGAATTTGATATAAATTTTTTTTAAATTTTAAATTTAAATTTAAAAGACCAATTTTTTTAATCTAAAACAAAACAAAAGACGTAAATAAAAAAATACAAAGACTATCAACATTATTAGCTATTTTCAGCAGTTATTTATTTAAAATTTATTAGTTTTAATTTTGTTATCAAATTTTCTTTAATTGATAATTTATTTTATGTATATCCTAATTATTGGAGAAATTTTTATCACTATAAAAACGGGGGAAAAATGAAAAATTTGTTTTATAAAGAACGAGTTTTTAACATACATTGTATTTATTTTACCAATGATTATAAAAAAAAAGAAAACAAATACTGTTTAGAAATCCACTCAAACTATAGGCAAATAAAATCTAGCTGACCTCGATAATTGCACTATTGAATCGACTATTTAACAACAAATCCATTGAAATTTTTTAACAAAAGTGGTTTAATAATAAAGATCAAAACCCCTATTTAAACACAATTATTTATCAAATTACTCAATTTAGAACCAAAATGTAAATTTTTAAGGGCTAAAGTTAGTTAATTTCTGTATATTTTATGAAAAAGGGGAATTAAAAAAAACTGCGTTCTTATTTGTTTTTAAAAAAACCGTCATAACAAATTTAATTGGCCGTTTGATGTCTGCATACTAATTAACGAGGTCAGTCAGACATAATTCAACCATATTTGCCTGGTTTCCTGTTTTTAAGGTTATTTGCTGTAGTTCATTTAAACATGATACGCCCTTGAAAAATGACTTTTTAGTTTAAAACGGAAGGAAATTACAAAACTTTATTTTGTAAATTTCCTTCAGAAACAAAAAGTATTGGATTTTTAGAAAATACAACACATAATCACCATGCATCGTGGCCGATTATTTTTTTCAAAAAATGCTCCTATTTAATTACTATCCTACACAGTCAGCATTCAACGGCATTGCATAAATTTAAAAATCAAAATTTTGGCCGCCTTTTTTGCAAATTAGGGAAGAGCGCGGAGCGCTCTTTCCCTTATCATGGGTGGCGCGGGAGCGCTACGGGGCGATTTAGCCCCGTGGCGCCGCGCCAACCATAATTAAAGAACGTGGGTAAATTTTGAAATTCAGAACCTTCTTCTTCTTCTTCTTATTATTATTATTATTCCAACGCTCCATTCTTAAAAACGATATTCCTCATTCGTTACTGATTGATCAAAAATAAACATGGGCTCATTAGAAAGAAGAAGGAATTACGCAACTTTCTTAGGAAGCACTTTTTTCATTTAGGTCCTTGTTATCGATTTATTGATCAAAATAAAAAAATTCAAAAATAGACAAATAAAAACTCCCAACCGCACAATAACAGCCTTTTGGCAACAATAAGGATTGTACAGAGCAGACAATCAACATCCCCTCATAAAAACCGCACAAAAATAGCAGACCGGTTTTAATTGGTGGCAGAAACGGCGCCAGTTCCCAGCGCCATCTGCTTCAACCGCGCGGAAAACGGCAAAAACAACAGAGTACTTTTTTTAATTCTTGCATTACTGATGACAAAATTAATTCAAAGTTTTATTTATTAAAAAATAATAATACGGGTGGGGGGGGGGGGAGCGCCACGCGCCGGTAATCATCGGTGGTGCGGGGTGCCAACTGCAATTTAACCCACGGCACCGCGCCAACTATACTAAGAAAACGTGAGTAAATTTTGTTATTCGTGTTCATCATCTTATTATTATTATTATTATTATTTTTACTTTAAAAATTATAATTGCAATCATTGGCGCACGGCATCGCGCCAACTATATTTAGAGAACGTAGGTAAACTTTGTCTGGAGCGCAACTGCACCGCACTAACTATAATTAAACGTGGGTTAATTTTGTAATTTAAATTCATCTTCTTCTTCTTATTATTATTTATTTTATCTCGGCAACGGAATGATTATAAACATATGTCATTGCGCAGCTAAAACTATAGTTTATTAGGCTATTTTTTAATTTAATTCAAAAAAAGTGGTAGACTAGCCTTGAAAAATGCTCTAAGAATAGAGCAGGAGAAAGGGGCGATTTTTCCCCGGGCGTATGTTTAGACAGAAAAGATGTAGACTAGTCTGAGATGGACATTATGTGGACTATAGGAAATTTGCATTTGGTTTGGCCAGCTGCTCACTAAATAAAAATTTCTACGATATGATAATAATTTGTTTATACATTGATCTAATCACACAGCACTGTTGCATTTTTTTTAGTTTGATGAAATGTCAATTGAAAAAATCATACTCACAGCAATCTTTGACAAGCGCGAAATTGCCACTTTTCAAATTTATAGTTGTTTCTTAACATACAAATATAACCTTCTAATTGAAAAAGTGGCGATTTCGCGCTTGTCAAAGATTGCTGTGACTATGATTTTTTCAATTGACATTTCATCAAACTAAAAAAAAATGCAACAGTGCTGTGTGATTAGATCAATGTATAAACAAATCATTATCATATCGTAGAAATTTTTATTTAGTGAGCAGCTGGCCAAACCAAATGCAAATTTCCTATAGTCCACATAATGTCCATCTCAGACTAGTCTACATCTTTTCTGTCTAAACATACGCCCGGGGAAAAATCGCCCCTTTTTCCTGCTCTATTCTTAGAGCATTTTTCAAGGCTAGTATTAAATGGGTTAAGTCACTGCGCGGTTAACCGTTGTTGATGGCGTCATCGAAATCAACAAAACCTTTAATAGTTTTTTAGCCAATTAAAAATCTAAACATTTTACATAACTAAAATATTACCCATATATATCTGATATTAAAAACCTAAAAACTTTTGCTAAAAATACCTGAATTTCATACTAATAAGCTTAATTTGCTTAACTTTTTTTTGTTTTTTTTTTTTTGGGGTCCCCCAAAAATTTTTCCCTGTGGTAAATATTTGGAGCTGATTTTTTGCACGTAGATGCTAAATTGCCGCCTCACCTGAATTTTATTCTCGTATATGCTCTATTGCCCATAGTTTACCTCTGTTCATGTGAAAAACGACCAGTTTTTTTCTAAGTTACGCATTAGGTACTGGGGTACTTGTGTGACACTTTTTTCCTTACTGAATTACATATTAAGTAACTTCATTCAGTAATACACATTCTCTTGTGGTTATTTTTTGGTTTAAATTATAATTCTTTACCTTTTTATAAAAATTACTAATTTTCAACGGGAAGAGCGAAAAAATATCCTTACCACTAATTAGCAGCCATATGGCAACAATAAAAATATTAAAAAAAATAAAATGAAATAAATCTTGGGTGACGTGTGAGCGCTGCGGGATACAATGTTTCAATAGACGGAAATTTATCAAAATCGAAACAGAAAAAAAGTCTTTTTTATATGGAATACTATGAAGCTACAATAACTCAAAAAATTTAAAGGAGCACTGTCACAAATCAAATTCCTATAACGCCCGAACCGGACTGCTCCTTTAATACCAAACCTACCTAACTCAACTTTGGTATTTAGAGTGCTCCACTACAAGGCTACAACATTTTTAAATTTCAGCTGAATCGGTTTAGTATTAAAGGAGCAGTCCGGTTCGGGCGTTATAGGAATTTGATTTGTGACAGTGCTCCTTTAATGTGAGAAAAGACTGGTCTGGGTAACCTCGTAAAATTGTATGGAACCTGGAAAAACCATTTACAATGGTGTGATTTTGTTGTTTAAAAATAAACAATCAATCCAGAAAAATCAAGCACAAAACAAAAGTCCAAATAAAGCTAATTTCCAAAAAAGTGGTTAAATCAGGTCTAACTAAAAAAATTTAAACAGAAGAAAAACACACTATTTTAATGGTTCTTTCAGGTTCCATACAATTTTACGTAGTTACCCAGACTTAATTTTTGTGTAGTATACTGCTTAGAATTACATTGAAGTTTTGGATATGAAAATAATTGTATTCATATCATGAGGAGACCATGACGTTTCTTTTAAAATGAGTAAATTTTTTAATGTTTTATATCTTTAATAAATGACATTGAATTCAATGCATTAAAAGGCGGAAATTCTAGCAAAAGACGAAACAAAGTTTCGAAAAAAAAGCCTTATATTAAATGGAATAGTATAAAGCTACATAAGTCTAAAAACTAAATGCCAGAAAAGACTGAAACAAGTCTCTTTAAAACCTGTAAATTAATGACAGATTTTGTGAAATTTTCAGAAAAACAAAATCGAATAAAAACAATACGTGTAAAAGCTTTAGTTTGCGTTTTTTAACCATTATCAAAACTTAATTCACATAAATTTCTCTCAAAGTGGATTAACTTTTACATGAGTTAACCAGCTGTAATACCACAGTATTAGTTAAGTCACACGTCATCAAAACGATACAAAAAAAGTATAACGCAAGCGTCACAATAACCATGAAAAATTTCTGTCAAAATAAAGTTATCGCATTGCGCATTAAATTTTGTAATTTATCATTATTTTCGTATAAAACAAAACATACCGCTATATTAACGGCTTTTTAAAATCAAATATCAAGTTCTAAGTCCGAAAAACATTGAGAAATTCAGATTTAATATAAGGCGACTTTTTCTTTAATGTTTCTATTTATTACATAAAACAAATTAGCTGTCAATGTATTTGTTAAATTAAAAGTCGCCTTAGGGTAGTGCATTTAATTTCGGCACTTTTCCAAATTGGGCATTTTTGATTTTGGACTATATCTTTGGTAATACTGGACGGAATACGACGTTTGATAGCTCAAATGAGAGCTAATTACATGTAGATGACTGTCGTGAGTTTTTATTCGTTATGTTTTGATATTTTTATGTGAAATTGTGTGATTTATAAAAAATAAAATTGTTACTCGTTTTTAGAACATGGGCATTTCATGATTACGCAATAAATTGGTTTAAAAATTAAACTGTCCTGGTAAAATTTAGTCCATTTTCCGAATTTTTAGTTCCCGTGGTTCTACGTTGCGTTTGTGGTGAGCAATCGTTATAAAATAAAATAGTGTAATTTCGGCACACATATTGCTGTAGGTAAAAACGGGTTGAATTAAGTGGTCCGGTGTTAAATTGTAGTTGTAAATAGTTAAAAGACAACGTTGAAATGTGTAGGGTCATAGCACTGCACTTAAACTCGATTAAGGGGGTCCTTTTAAAAAGTGCCGAAATTAAATGAACTTTTTTTCCCAAATTTTGCTCATTTTGATACCATTTGGAATTTTAGCTGTAACTTTTTGCCAGTTACACGTTGAAAAACAAGTAAAAGCTTAAATTAAAGAAAACTGTCTGGAGATAATGATAGGATTTTAAATTTTTGAAATTGATGATTTTTTGCTGAGAAACAATCGATTGTTTGTAAAGTGCCGATATTAAATGCACACATTTAATTTCGGCAATTTTCCATTTTTTAAAAAACTGATTTAATTAAGTAAAAAAAACTACTTTCGTGCAGTGAAAATTTGTGACGCAACGCAGTATCATAAAAGCTTCAAAATGAGCTATCAAACAAGAAAATCGGGCCAGAAAGTGAAAAGTTACATCGGAAAAACAAAAAAGTGCCGAAATTAAATGCACTACCCTATATTAAATCTGAATTTTTCAATGTTTTTCGGACTTAGAACTTGATATTTGATTTTAGAAAGCCGTTAATATGGCGGTATGTTTTGCTTTATACGAAAATAATGATAAATTACAAAATTTAATGCGCAATGCGATAACTTTATTTTGACAGAAATTTTTCATAGTTACTGTGACGCTTGCGTTATACTTTTTTTGTATCGTTTTGACGACGTGTGACTTAACTAATACTGTGGTATTAACAGCTGGTTAACTCATGTAAAAGTTAACCCACTTTGAGAGATATTATGTGAATTAAGTTTTATTAATGGTTAAAAAACGCAAACTAAAGCTTTTACACGTATTGTTTTTATACGGTTTTGTTTTTCTGAAAATTTCACAAAATCTGTTATTAATTTACAGGTTTTAAAGAGATTTGTTTCAGTCTTTTCTGGCATTTAGTTTTTAGACTTATGTAGCTTTATACTATTCCATTTAATATAAGGCTTTTTTTCGAAACTTTGTTTCGTCTTTTGCTAGAATATTAATTAAATCCGTCTAATTTCGAATTTCTATATAAAAGTTAGTTTATTAACGGTTTTTTTACGTTTGGCTCTTTAGTCCTCCTTACGATGTCGATTTACGCATGTAAACGTTATTTTTAAACAGTTCTGGTTCTTTTGGCTCTTTGGTAACTATGTGTCTCCTTTTTGGCCTCTTTGGTACTCTAAGGTCCAGCCATTTCTTCTTTCTCCTAATCTCTTTGCCTTTCTCCATTGGCTTTATAGTGACCAGGGCTTTTTTGTGGCTCTTTGGTCCTAAAAAGTACGGCTTTTAGGTCCAAAATTGTGGCTCTTTAGCGCCCGTGGCTCTTCCGTCTCCAAATCTATTTTACACACGTTTTGAAGCATCATTCATTAAACTTAACCAAACTATGGGCCCATTTTAAAATAATTATTACGTCGAAATTTGCTAAAATTAGTGTTATTAGGTTTTTTTTTCTATGAATACAAACTGTTTGTTTCGTTAAACAAAGGCCTAAAAAGTCTTTAAAAAATAAGTACAAAAAGTTAATCTATATAAATAGAATGTTAAAAGGTGGAATATAAAGGCTCTATTAATATTTAGCTGTTTATTTGAAAAGCTTTTATTATTTTTGCTTCTGTTTCAAAAGATTTCATGACAAACAGGACATCATGACGTTTACAGAGTATTAACAGCAGTTTTTTCTTCCACGACTTTTTGTTAAATAAGTGAAAAACCTTAGAAAAGTATTGATTCAAAGCATAAAATACAATAAAAAATTAGTAACAAAGTGCGGTTTTTACAGTAATATTTTCAAAAACATAAAATTCTTTTTTTATGTAGATTAAAGCAATATACGCAAAGCCGATGTTACTCAGCACTAACTGTGCAACCAAATACTACATATAACAATATTAACAAAAAATATTATCACGATTCAGCGTGTCTCAGTCGGGACTCCATCCAGAGACCTTCAGTATGCAAGACGTAACTCCGCCACTGCGCCACAACAACCTCTACTACGCCACTACCACGAAGGTTTTTTGATTTTTATATTTGAGCTTTTGATATATGTTGAAAAAATTCTATAAACCCATTTTATAACTAAAAAAATAACGTTAAAAATTTATATCCTTTTGGATCTTTCTCGCCATGTACCCGTCATATTTCCTGAATTATTACCACCCGGTATAGTCATTTCCACAGCCTAAAACGAGAAAGGCAGAAAAGATCTCCCAGTAAAAATGAATTGACTTTTGAATTGTCATATTTTAGATTTATAATAGATTTTTTAAACCTCATAGTTAGAAAAATTATAGTTAAAAAAACCGTAAGTTATTTAAAATAAATTTATTATACAAAGTTTCACTTTGACGCCTTGGTTCTTACACGGCGGCAAAATGGCGGGAATTATGGCGGCTACATGGCGGAAAAAATCCAACAGATTAAATTGCCCTAATTTTATAAAAAAAATTACAAAAAATTTTTAGCCCGATAATTGTGGATTTAAACTCATAAAAAATCTGTCATGTTGTACACTCCTCTCAAAACGCCGACTTTCCAGGAATACAGTGTAACACCGTGGCGTATTAGACTTACTGTATGCCCAAAACGCCAGAGTGTGTAGGAATATTTTGTAATTGCTTTATTTTAGATGTACACTAATGTTTTGTTAAAAGTTTTTTTATCGTGTTTGCGTAAAAAATAGATGTCTTATTATTATGTGAAATGAGTTTTGCACTATATTTATCTCCTATGTCTTGTTTGTTTTATAAGTTTTATTCTTATTTTTTATCTGCAGTAAATTAAGTTTGTTCCATATAAATAATCAGTTCATTTGAGCATTTCAATAGAGCTCATTTTAATCTAGTTACAAAAATAGAGTGGGTGTATTGTTATTATTTTTTAGCAAGTGAAATATTTTTATACCTATAAAGGATAATGTAACTTCAGTAGAAATTTCTTGAGCTATTTAAAAACAAAAACTCTAGTTTTTGTTTTATCTCCAAAATACAATTTAAAATGAAATCATCAACTGTTTAAGCGCACGGTTTTAAAGGCGTTTTAAAAATTTTGGTTTAAATTAAACCTAAGCGAGTTTTCTAACGTCGACAGACAATTTTTATTAATTGTAATTACTTTACTGTAAATTAAATGTGCTGGAAAAAAATTGCATTACAATCGATATTGTGTTGAACGTTGACGAATAAAAAAATATATACTGGTAATTACTTGAAGGAATAAAATTTATAACCATAGCGCCAAACTTATTGCAAATGTGTGAATTCGGCGCAGTCTTGTTATACAAATATTAATATCATATTAATCAACCGAAAAAGTTTATAAGTTATATATAATCAAATTTTAAGAAAAACTTATGAGTTTTGTATCGATTGGTTAAAGTTAATAGAGAACACTTTTTACTGAAGAAAATGCGTTTAATAATTTATTAAAGCATTGAGCTAAAAAAAAAAGAATTTTGATTGATTCTATTAAAATTAATATTAAAATATGCTTATTAGTTACAATAAATCACAATTAATAAGAATATTATCTAAATTATAAGCTGATTTCCGACTAAATATCGCCCTGCTTCACATCACTACTGCGCCATCTAAAATTCAAAGTTATTTTAAACATAAAGGCTGTTAGGAAGTTTCAAATCTAAAATGCAATTTTTTTGCACATCTGAATCCAAAAAGGAATTTTCTTGCATCTTAATATCTCTGAACAGATATTAAGATATGTGTAGCATTTCAATTTTAACCAGCGTTCATCATAAGAACCAATTTGAAGAGCTTGTCTGTAATAAAAAACGGTGTTTTTAAATGGTCTACGAGGATTTTTAATTTGGTTTTTTGACGTTTAATTTATAATTTTGTCAGATACACTTACTAGATTTTTTTTACTTTTGGTAATGTCCATTATGGAACAATTGCAATACACAATAATGACGAATTGTATTCTTTGAGCCCAAATGGTAACGTAGCATTTTAAACCAAAAGCTTCAATGATTTTTTATACTTACTGCACTACTTTTGAAATTTATAACTAAATTTAATAATGAAAACCAAGACCAAAGAAATATAAAAAATGACGCGAAATGTAGATAAAAGTGATATGTTAAAAATATAGGCGACATTAAAATTAGAGCATACACCGGAAATTAAGTTTAGGCATTGCTTTGTATGAGAAATGATGGGCTTTGTCAAAGGCGCAAACTCAAAATTTACTTAACAAGCGAAGATCCACCAACAAAAAGCTATTTACCTCATTTTAAGTTTTTAATATATATTAGTTTTTTACAGCCGTTTTATGAAAAAATGTTCTTTTTATATTCGCAGGGTCTTTAATTAATTTATTTGAATAAATGTCATACTAACAGATAAATTTATTTCGTGACCTAACTTTTATTCAAAGCATAATGTGCAAAATGTTTTGGAGAGCTAAATATTTTTGACTAGTCAAGTCAACTATTATCAGCAGATTAAATTTCCCTGAATTTGGAAAGTAGAAGGATCAATTTTATCATATTCGTACCGATAATAAACCGAGCTTTTGGGATTCTTATTATATCAATACTGAGTTTTTGCAAATAAGAGGCTTATAAAATTAGGCTCGTTTGGTTGAAAATTTTAAATAGGATTTTTAACAAGTAAGGAAAGTAATTTTTACCAACATCTTAGTTCCATCTAAATATATTGAATGTTTGATAAAAATTCAAATTACATAGAAATAGATTATGTGAATAATGTTGTCATTAATGTGTTGACAAATAGGCTATATAATTGGGCTAGTTGCTGGACAACCGGAACTAATAAAAAACCAGATTTAGAAAAATTTAATCAAATACGAACAGCAGTTATTGTCAGGATTAAGAATATAAATCCAAGACCACGACTTTACACTAAATTTTTGACTAAAATTTTGCTAGAAAACTAGCATATGTGCGACTTTAAAAGCAAAAATTTGTCATTTTCTGCAAATTCTTGTACGCAGCTCGTTTTAAAACATTGTTAGTTTTTTTACAGTAAATAATGCGACTTTGCCTTTATTTTTTAAAAAAAAGTCGCTGCACGACAAAAACGAGTATTGACTGCACTGGTATGCATTGTCGGGAAATTTAACATTAGTCGCGCCTCAGATTTAGTACTAAAGGTTTAAAAATTGCTTTTGCACAGCTTTAGTATTATGTCAAAAAAAGATTTTAGTTAGTACTATAAAGCACGTTATCCTAAGTTTTTGCCAAACCAGAGAATACAAACATATGTTTGTAAATTCTATCTTTTTTAAGGCAATCGTTAACATCATACTGTTAGGTTTACAGCAAAGAAATCAACATAAAACAGACTTTTAACGGTTGCTGTATCAGTTTAGTTTCTTTTAAAATTTTTTTGTAATATTGTTTAAGGGTTTAATTGTACGCTTGAAAGTTTCTTTTGTACATTTTATTGCAGTTTTAATTTTAACAGTAAATAGTTACAAAAAATGGTGAACTATCAAAAACATTTGTTCTTGCTAGTTCAACATGTTTTAAAACAAATAAACAACATTTTTTATTGAAAAAACATGCACGGGTATTACTTACAAACTTTACAAAACGCGAATATGCAATAGTAAAAATAGGCTTAGTTAAATATTAAGCACTTAAAAAATGCTCCAAAAAAGAACCAAAAATTTTCGGTTTTTGCTTATTTTAAACAAAAATAATGATTAAAAAACACATACATTGTACAGGTGAAAAACCCATACTCAACATTTTTTGACAATCGTAAAATCATAAGACGTTTTAATCATTTAAAAAAAGCATCGATATAAGTCAGCACAATTGAAGGCTGTTAACCGTGGTAAATTTTATTTTGAATTCTAGAATGAGGAATTTAGTAAATAATTCTCAACAATTTTTTAAAACAATTAATTACTTTTTATATTGATATAAAAACAAACAAAAATCATTGTAAAAACAGAAAATTATCACTATAACATATAAATTAGCTAATAAATCTGTAGCGCGAAGCCGGTGGTGAACGCGCGTCTGCAATAGGTCAGTCGAACGCCCCGTGGAGAGAACAAGACTCTCACGGCTGAACTCGATGAATAAATTTCATTTACGTGAATCGTCCTTTGAGGAAATTCCTAACGGTCTTTTAGTTATGGACGGAGCGGCCACAAGGCCGGCGCAGCCCGGGATTAATAAGAGATGAATAGCTAAAATTAGACATGTTTGATTTATATTTTATGGCGCTAATTTTAATAAAGATTGTTATATATTATGGTTTACAAGATTTACAAATATATATATAAGCGTTTTACGCCTATTTTACAAAATTTAGCAAAAACAATATTAAACAGCCATTATTATTTTTTAAGTAAACGGTAACGCGTATAAACAAAGCGAGTGGCGACCAGAATTGATTTGAATTGATTGACTCGCAATTGATTTCAAAAGGAAGATCAAAAAGGTGACAAGGAACTTTAGAGGTTCTCTTGCCGTGCGCTAATTTTTAAAAAAAGAAAGACTCGATTTCACCCACCCAGGAGCGAAGCGAACTGCACAAACTTTGTACAGTCACTGTTCATTACAGCTGTAACCAATTTTTAAAAACTACATACTGTATTAATCCTCATGTCCTGAACATCATTTTTTATATTTTGATGAAACATAAAAATTAAAAATAAGCTGTGGCAATGGTCCACAAAGAGGATTCCGACGAATCGCAGGTTTTTTTCACAAAATGACATATAAAATTTTTTTGTGCATGTCGAATTTAAAAATTTTTTGTACGTAATTAGTAGACGAGTAGATAAAACTTTCCTGTTGTTTTCAGCAAAATCGTATAGAAAAAACTCGAGAAAACCCGACATTTTGAAAAGTTTTTTGAGAAAATTTTATTAACTTTGGAGCCTAATTTCTCAGTAGATCTCTATACGATTTTTAAATAAACAACGCCAATGTTTCTAACTCGTTGAGTTCTCCATTTTGATATATATTTTGTTAAAATCGGTCTGTAAACAAATTTTTATAATTTTGCAACGGATGAATTTGATTTGACGTCGGGAAACTACATTTTGAAACATTCGTTTAAAAGTACTTTTTAACATTGATCTAAGGCGCAGCAGTAGCCGAGTGGTTAGAGCGTAGGACTCAGCAAACAGAAGGTCTAGGTTCGAATCCCCCTGGGAGTTATTTCTAACACCAAAAAATTGTTTTTTTTTAATTTTAACTTTTTTTTTAATTTTTTTAACTTTTTAATTAAAAAAAATGTACATTATTCAATACTGTATTCAACCCAGAGTACGTACTTTAAGGTGGCTTTGAAGTAAAACCGGGGTAGAGTCAGAGTGTCCCTCCTAGGGGAGGTCGCAACCCCCCTAGCGCCCCCTCGGGGGTCAAATAAAAAAACGAAGTTCGGATTTGTAATCAGGACCCCTGAAAACCCCCGAGAGGTTGTTTTTGGCTGGTTTTAAAGTAAAACCGGGGTAGAGTCAGAGTGCCCCCTGGGGGGGGGGTCGCAACCCCCTAGCGCCCCCCGGGGGGTCAAATCAAAAAACGAAGTTCAGATTCGTAATCAGGACCCCCGAAAACCCCCGAGTGGTTGTTTTTGGCTGGTTTTGAAGTAAAACCGGAGTAGAGTTGGAGTGCCCCCCTGGGGTGGGTCGCAACCCCCCCTAGCGCCCCCCGGGGGGTCAAATCAAAAAACAAAGTTCAGATTCGTAATCAGGACCCCCGAAAACCCCCGAGTGGTTGTTTGTGGCTGGTTTTGAAGTAAAACCGGGGTAGAGTCGGAGTGCCCCCCAGGGGGGGTCGCAACCCCCCTCTAGCGTCCCCCCCGAGGAGTCAAATCAAAAAACGAAGTTCGGATTCGTAATCAGGACCCCCGAAAACCCCTGAGTGAGTGTTTTGGAAAAGAAAGAGTGTGTTCAAAGAAATTTTCGGAACTGTAGTGTTCTACCTTAAGCCTTTATAAATTTTATTTAAAAAACGACCCTTACCTTTTGATAAAGGGTTTACGACGCAAATGTAGCGAAGAGTGCACCGCCTGTGCAAAAAATTTACCAACCTAACCTACTAACCGACACATCAATTAGGTGCATGCGCAATTAGTCACACGCACTATATGTGTGAACACACAGCTTGGTATGTAGGGCTGCCCATAATTTAGGGTTGGATTCAAGTAGCGGAATTTTTAACAAGTAAGGGCGCAGTAGGGCCAGATTTGAAACATGCACTCCCCAATGACCCCATGATTTTTATTTGCCTATTGTTAGCTAACTACTAGAAATTTACATATAAAATTTTAAGGGATTATGTTTTAAAAAGTGGTTAAAAAAAATGGTAAAGTTTTTAGCTAATTTAAAAAACTTTTTATGTTTGCATTTTACAATAGCTTTTTAAAGAAAACACATGCTAACGGGGGAGAATAAGTTTTGGTGCGCATATTTTGCCACACCTTCCAGGTTGGATCAAAACTGTCCCCAGTTTTGTAGGAAAAAGGGGAAGTGACGATCTGAAGGAAAAATGTGACTTGAGCAAGGGTTAACGCCTTAAGCTCTATATCTTTCGTTTTGCCACCTTGAGCTCAGAGAATCACAACACAATACAGAAAAATTTTAAGGGAAACTTAGTAAACAATTAAAATGAAATTAGAGTTTGTAAAGCAGAAATTTTAAACGCAAAAAGTGCAGCGACCAGCGGGCTGTAATATTTTATGGTAATTAAAAATAAATCTTCCTTTTTTTTTTCTTTTGAACCGGGAAGTAAAAAATTGTTTGAGTATAGTAATTCTTTTTTGAAATTAATCCTCATTGTCAGAGATGGTGATCACCTCTAGGCTGCTGTGGAGGATGTTGGATAGTTGCTCTGTGAGGTCCTCCTCCTCTATGGATGAGCGGACGAATTGGCCCCGAGCAGACAATTGTTGAATTAGCGGAATTTGTTGGGGTTGTGAGTCAGAAGGCGCCGCTGCTCGTGAAAGCGGCGCTTGGGCTCAAGGTGCTGATAGCTGCGTCGGTGGTGCGCGCAAAGCGATTGGTCATAGAGGATGTAGCCCTGGATGACGCTCGTCTTTGGGTTATACTTATAATACAAGAATGGGATCCGGTTTGGAAACATCCCAACGTAGATTTATCTTGGACGCAACTGGAGGAAGATCGCTCAGTTGACGCAGATGTCTTTGTAGAACTTCCTGACTTGCGCAATGACGATCTAGGAAAATCTGTCGGCAGACTGGGTCTTCGCACCCCGTAGTACCACGGTGTTGGCGAGCTGTTGGGAGTTGCAATGGGTGACCGGTTCAAAACAGTGGGCTTGCTTTAAGAATAAACAAAAGTTAGTTTGATGTGGGACATCTGTTTTCAGCTGTCTAATGGTTAGTTAAATTCATTTTTTATAGAGATCTAATATAGTGGCTGCTTTAATCTGAATACAAATTAATTAAAAATTTTTGTACTATAATTGAAAATATATATAGCAAAGAGACATAAAAACTCTACAACATATATCAAGTAGTTGTATATACACACATTACATAGGAACACCAAATTTTAGGAAACACCGGAAAGGGCAACAGTGCTGCGACCTTAGTTCAGAGAATAAGCTAATGGCATGCTGGTAGTTTAACCGTTTTAGTAGCAACCATTTGAGCCGTTGAATGGATATAGCAATTCTGGATCCATTGATAAGTATTTATTATTTGAAAGACATATTTTATCTTTTTCAAAATCAAAGGAAATACAGCCTAATTGCTGTATTGCACTAAGGCCTAGGAGTAAAGCAACAGGGCTGTCATTTTGAAGATATACATTGTCTTGAAATTGTGTTTTACCAATTTTGATTGTAACAGATGCCTTTAAATTTAGTTGAATCACTCCTCTGAGTGTAGTCACAGCTTCAGTGCATTTGGAGAAATGAATTACTCCATCAAATTTTTTTGCTGGTTCTTTGCTAATGATAGATACACAAGAGCCTGTGTCAAATAGGGCTCGTGAATAGAAATGTTTAATTTGAATAGTGGCAGCACATCGACAATAAGATGTCTGGGCCTGAAATATTGTTTTGAGTGGTTTGAGTCAACAATTAGGTGGTGAAAACACAAATCGCTTCACAAAATGAATGACAATTCCAAATATTAGGATAAAAATGGGTATAAAAATATTAGTAAAGTCAATTAGGGTTTCTACTTGGTAACCCTGTACACATACAAATTAGTTCATTAGTATTAAAGGCAATAAATGATTAATAACTATTAAGTAAATGAGCCTACCTAATGGGTTTTGTCGCCAAGGCTAGGGTATTCAGCAATGCAAAATGTTTCTGCTATCATAACGTGGATCTGCCAAATTTATGACTCTTCAGTCTGCTGAATTAGGTGGCCTCTCATACAGATGTGGTGTGACAGGATTGGGTAAAGGAGCCCCTGGTTGCAGAAATTTTGGTAATGCGCGCTCGCAGCATGAAGGAGGCGGGGTAGATGGGGTTTGGCGTGACACCTTTCAAGGAGGCTGCTGAGAAGGTGGGGCATCTGGAGGATGTAAATGCTCAGGATACATACTAGCAATGGCACGTTGATTGGGTAACAACTGATATTGACTATATTTGTCAGGGGTATCATAGCAAAGCTTGTCAGTTGCTGTATGTTTTCTTGAACTTGGTTGGTTGGCTTCTGTGGTTGCCGGGATAGGTTGATTAATAATTCGCCAACAATTCAGAGAGGTCTTTTCCACTTTACGACGACTTTGTTGTTGTTAAATACATCGCGATTTCCAGGCAGTTCCTGCCATGGCCATCACTGCTTGCTCAGCATCTTCCAGCGTCAATGCAGGGTTACAAATGGTCGGAGGTACCCTGGAAACTGATTGCATAGTTCTCATCATTCCATGCAGAGTTGAAGATCGAGGGGTTTGAGCCTGAGAACCTCTTGGGGGTAAGTTTGTCATAGTCAAAGTAGCCTCAGAAGTAGGTGTCATAGACAAGGTTTGTGTTTGTTTTGGGGTGTGTGATCAAGACAAATGAGCTTGCTTCTGAGCTTGGGTTTGCATAGTTTGCATTATAGTCGATAAGTCCATTGGTACAAAGATGAAATCAAAATTTGGTATCATATTGAGGGTTAGTGGAAGACGCTCTACTGGTGGGGCAGTTGTTTGCCACCAACCAAAAGTGGTAATATTTGATTGCGCCACTGACGTAGCAGTTTTAGTGGCCGCTTGTGAAATGGGGTTCACCAAGGGAACAGTTGTTGGTTGAATTTGTGAAGGGTGTGATGGATACAAAGTATGAGGAATCGCTGATATATCTGAAAAAGGCGTTGAAAGTATCCCACTCATCTGATGAGAGAGACGTAGTTCATCCATTTGTTGAGGGGGGTTTAATTCAACCCTTCAAATTGGGTTGGATTGAACGTAGCAGCTTCTGTTGGAGGTGCCAGCAATTGTAGCCAGTCAAATTCCATCTGATCAAACTCTTGGGAACCTAATTGAGGTCTTTGTGGCTGACTAGGACTTTGGGGCTCATTCTTTAGTAATTCGTCTATTTCCATGGATCTGTCAGCATTGCCTAGGACATTCGCTACCTCAACATAAGGTTTTGAAAGGTTATCAAAAATTATCGCTCATCCACTTGCTATCATTTTTCAAAAATCTTCCAATCAAGGAATCTTGCCTCTTGACTGGAAATTGGCTTTAGTAATTCCTATTTATAAAAAAAGACACAAAAACAATAAAGAAAACTATCGACCAATCTCATTAACTTCATTTTCATGTAAACTTATGGAACAGTTGGTTAAAAATGAACTTTCAGCTTTTTTTCAAAATGGTTTGTCAAGGTGCCAACATGGCTTTCAGGCTCAAAGTTCAACAATAACTCAGCTGCTTGAAACTATGAATGATTGGACGTTATATTTCAAAACCCGAAAAAGTATAGATGTTATCTTTTTGGATTTTGCAAAAGCTTTTGATTCGGTTTCTCTTCAAAAACTTTTGCACAAATTTGAATCCTATGGCGTCACTGGAAGATTTTTAAAATGGATAGAATCTTTTTTATTTGGAAGATCACTAAAAGTTGTAATTAATCAAAATCAATCAGCTTCTATAAACGTTGACAGTTCAGTTCCACAAGGTTCTGTTCTGGGTTCTTTTTTATTTTTCATTTACATTAATGATATTGTCGATTGTGTTCATCATTCTAAAATTTAACTTTTTGTGGACAACGCAAAGGTTTATACTAGTTTTGATTCAGATGGTCAAGAACTTAAAAACAAGCAATTGCAGGAGGATTTAAATCGAATAACTAACTGGTCAGCTGAATGGCAGCTCAATTTGGCAGAAAACAAATCAAGTCATGCACATGGGGCTCTCTCAAAATCTACATAAATTTGACTATAAAATTTCTGAAATTGTTTTGATAAAAACTAGATTAGCAAAAGACCTTGGAGTTTATGTTTCTGACAATTTAAAATTTTCTCAGCACTGTGAAATTATTGTTAAAAAAGCTTTAAGAGTATCTGCGCTTATATTCAGAACATTTTCATCCAACTCAGTTAAAAATTTTTATCCATGCTTATGTTAGTTACGTTTGGCCGATTTTGGAATATGGTACTGTAATTTGGAATCCTCACTTAAAAACAGATATCAAATTTTTGAAAAGAGTGCAACGAACTTATAGAAGAAGAATTTTCAAACGTTATAAACTACATTATAGGAATTATGATATATTAAAATTTCTCAAACTTCAAAAGCTTACTGATCGGCGCCATACTATCGATCTTTCAGATTGTTATAAAATTATTAATTTACAAACCACTTTAACACCTCATGATTTTTTCTCTTTTAATGTAAATCTTACTAGAGGACATAGGAATAAGCTAAAAGTTCAAAAAAGTAGAATTAATGCTAGAAAACATTTTTTTTGTAATAGGATTGTTTCAAAATGGAACTCTCTATCAGAACAACAAATTCCAGCTACTTCATTAAATATTTTTAAAAAAAGACTGGGTAGTGGTCGTTTTTAGAGCTTATTTTTAATAAGCCTTAGGATCACATCTATTAAACCAAGTTGTCTGTCGTTTATGTATGTGCACTTAGCGAGACCGTGTTCCGTTTGCTTAAATGGTAAAAAAAGTATTTTTTTTGTTGGTTTCTTAGAAATAAATAAAATAAATAAATAAGTAGAGGAGGTCTGAGAACTAGGCCCCGGGCGGAATGGATTCTGTCGATTGGGTCCGTTTTGCGCTGCCGGTTCCTGGAACCGTGGCGCTGGGTTCGGTAATTAGAGTTTCATCATATAGTTGTTTCTGGAACTGGGTTTGCTTACGCATATTTTCAGCTTCTGTGTCTCACACCCAAAGTGCAGTTATTCATTCCTGTTCCCTCATTTCTTTTTCTTTTTGTTCTTGAGCGGAGGGACTGCTAAATGGGCTCTCAACAACTATGGACTGGAAACTTCACTTTTTGTGTTTATTCTTTTTCTTTGGCGTATTGCTAGACTTAGATTGCCTTGGCTTCATCGAAAATGTCCACCGACATTCCCGCTGACCTGTTTGACCTTCCAGTATTTGTTTGCTAGTATCGGTCGCAGGGGACCCAGTGTTTACCATACCTAAGCTAGCTAGTTCCATTTTATTTTTCGTAGTTCTAGGCACGTTTTTTTGATTTTTGCTTATCAACGTGTCGCGCAAGGAAAAGAGAAGACGGAAATCGGGAAGGTTGGGTCGATAGGAGGGAAGGACAACAAGACTGGTCATACCCGTCAGTTGACGTAGGCTTCTTTCGCTCAATTCTCTTCTCTTGTCGCCATTGAGCAAATGTTTTAGTTGGCAGAGCAAAACAAGCATCATCCTGATGTCTCTGATCTTTCCTCTGAGGAAACATTCTTGCACAGTTTGATTGGCAAGGTGAGGGAATGACCTCTCCTCGCATAATTGCCATCTCTCTTAAATGTTGTTCTTCCATATAAAGATGAATTTCATCCTCATCCCTTGCCCATTGTTGAAATTTGCTATTGGTAAACCAAATATACCCGTGAGATAATTGTGAATTCGCTATTGGCTCAGGATTCACCTTAAGTCTTTCTTGTCTGTTACCCATAGGGTTGGTAGAAATAAAGCATATAGGCGTTTCTATGACCACTGGGCGTTTTCTACAAGTAAGCAAAATACGACAATTTCTGTCAGATTTGTGTTTTACTCTATTGGGATGGGTGGTGCGTAGCAGTAGATACCAATAGAAGAAGGATACTTAATGAGTTTCCATCTTTCCATCATGGTAGAAATTACCTGGATGGCTATAAATAGGCGAAGTCAGCAATGGGGGTGATTTGTCGCTGAAGGTGTTGGTCAAAGCTCAAGCTGGTAAGCCCAAGTCAGCTTCTTCCATGGGGCTTGACTGGCCTGGTCCACTAAACAACGCGATTTGATTCTGGTTACTCTACCTTTCTGCTTGTAACCACTTGCGCTTTTTGCTTTTTGTCTTCCATCTCTGATACGTTCTTGATTGATGGGCAAATACTGCTTCCAATGCTGGACCAGGATAAGTCTGCCCCTGGGTTGCGGATTGTGATTCTGATTTAATTTCCTTTTTTGATACCATTTCAACTTCTATGGCTGGCTGTGCGTCAGAGGTTACATTGCAGGAATGTATACACCAATGTAGCTGGTCCGCCTTCGATCCTGTGACATTGTCCATTTTTCTAGTTAATTCTTTGATTATATATCGGTAGTTGTTCTTTTTGTTAATGGGGACGGAACCCACTTCCTTCAAAGAGCATGGGAAGATATCTGACCCATTTGTTTTCTGGGGTTCCCAAATATCAGAATAGATTTTCTAATTCCATAACTCAGGTACTGATGGGATTGTCAAACTTTTTCCAATATATTTTGTGTGCTTGATTGGAAAGATTTTAGTAAGATCCGCTTGATATTGGAACTCCCTCCCTGCGGATGGCTCCAGTTAATTCAGCGGCTCAGGTTCTGAGTTAGGGGTAGTTTTGGTAGCTCAGCTGACTCCGGTTTAGCTGTTACAGTTGCCTTATTTTTGGGGATAGTGGGTAACAGAAGGGCTTTTGGAGCTACTACTTAAGGAATTTCTTCCTCCAGACTGAAATCTAACAACGTCCTCTCTACTGGAGTCATTGTGGGTTTGTTTTTCGGCTTTTTTTGATTTTGGTGGCTTGTGTTTTTTGCACTATTGTATCCACTGAGTTCAGAATACATTCAGTCATTGCCGTCATTATTTTCATAATTTTTTCTGCCAAGGCTAGGAACAAATCGGGCGCTGCAGACGCATGAAATGTCACTTTGCTAGCGTCTAGCGCTGGGGTGGGGGGAATCATGCCCATTTTTTGGGAAGGGACATTTTTTGCAGCTATTTCAGGAGCCAAAATTGTTCAATCTCTGCTGCACTGAGGGGACGAGTTACCAGTGTTTGCTCAGTAGCTACTGGTGAAGGGTAAACAAATTGCCATGCCCCTGTCCGGCTTTTAGTCTGCATACTTGTTTGAGGGGTAAGGGGGTTGAGATTGATACTCCTGGTCACTATATTCTGTTCTACTTCCTTTGTCAGAATAATAACTTCTTGGTGGTTCAGTCGGTTGGGTTCATCATCTTGATGGCCGCTTTAGGTGTCTCCTTGCATCTTGTTGATTTTGAGGTTCTCGTCGACATTGATCACGTGTTTGTGCCCTTTGATCTCTCTCTTGTCTTTGTCGTTCATGTCATTGGGCGGTAGTTTCAAACATTTCTTCCTCTGAGAAGTCATCATTTTCTCTTCTGTTGACGTCAGAAAATTTGTGATCTGGTATGACAGCACCAATTAACCGTTGTCTCCCTTGGTGGAAAAAACCTGCCCAGTTGCGAGGTGGGTATCTCCACCTGAAGTGTCAGACTGGTATATATATTGTTGTAGGTAAAAACGGGTTGAATTAAGTGTTCGGGTGTTAAATTGTAATTGTAAATAGTTGAAAGACAACGTTGAAATCTGTAGGGGTCATAGCACTGCACTTAAACTCGATTAAGAGGGTCCTTTTAAAAAGTGCCGAAATTAAATGCACTTTTTCCCAAATTTTGCTCATTTTTATACCATTTGGCATTTTAGCTGTAACTTTTTGCCAGTTACACGTTGAACAACAAGTAGAAGCTTAAATTAAAGAAAACTGTCTGGAGATAATGATAGGCTTTTAAATTTTTGAAAATGATGATTTTTTGACTGAGAAAAAATCGATTGTTTGTAAAGTGCCGAAATTAAATGCACACATTTAATTTCGGCAATTTTCCATTTTTTTAAAAACTGATTTAATTAAGTAAAAAAACTACTTTCGTACAGTAAAACTTCTGTGACGCAACGCAGTTTCGTGAAAGCTTCAAAACGAGCTATGAAACATGAAAATCGGGCCATACAGTGAAAAGTTACATCGGAAAAACAAAAAAGTGCCAAAATTAAATGCACTACCCTATGTTATGGTTTAAAAGATTTACAAATATATATAAGAGTTTTACGCCTATTTTACTAAATTTAGCAAGAACAATTTTAAACAGCTTTTATTATTTTTAAGTAAACAGTAACGCCTATAAACAAAGCGAGTGGTGACCGTAGCAATTGATTGGAAAAGAAAGATCAAAAAGGTGACCAGGAATTTTAGAGGTTCTCTTGCCATGCGCTAATTTTTAAGAAAAGAAAGACTCAATTTCACTCACCGATTATGCGAGGAGCAAAGCTCTACTTAACGTAATTCAAGACGAAATTATGATATTAAGTCCGGCGTCTGGGATGCCCAGTTGAATTGTGCAATTACCCATAAAAGTCGTTGTTGAATAATATAATTACCAATTACATCAAACACTGGCCTCTTTTGGCCCAAGGTCAACAAGACAAAATGCAAACAATTAATCAGAAGATAAATCTTTTCGCCAAGCTTATAAAACCTTGAATCCAACCATTTAGGATATGGACAGGCTTAGGTTACGTGGCCACTCTTTTAAGGCTTAAGCCTTTATAAATTTTATTTAAAAATGACCCTTACCTTTTGATAAAGGTTTTACGACCTAGGGAAGAGTTGACCGCCTGTGCAAAAGATTTACCAACCTACTAACCCACGCATCCATTAGGTGCATGCGCAATTAGTCACATGCGCGCTATGTGGGAAGACACAGCTTGGTATGTACGCCGCCCATCATTTAGGGCTGGATTCAAGTAGCGGAATTTTTAACAAGTAAGGGCGCAATAGGGCCAGTGTTACAACATGTGGACACCCAAATACATGAGACCCTTTATTTAAAACATGCGCTCCCCAATGACCCCATGATTTTTATTTGCCTATTGCTAGCTAACTACTAGAAATTTACATATAAAATTTTAAGAGATTATGTTTTAAAAAGTGGTTAAAAAGATGGTAAGGTTTTTAGCTAATTTACAAAACATTTTTATGTTTGCGTTTTACGATAGCTTTTTATAGAAAACACATGCTTACGGTGGGTGAATAAGTTTTGGTGCGCATATTTCGCCACAAATCTTGTAATTCTTACATATCTTTTTAAAAAAGAACAACATTGAAACTGATTAAATCATATCTGATTGTGTATTAATTCGAAATATATCTGAATTTTTGATAAAAAACTGTAAAGTGTCAAGTAAAAAAAGGTAAACTTGCTGAAACCGCTAAATGTAAAATTATTAAAAAGGAATTCTTGTGAAACCACTGAATGTTTTTTTGAAAAAATTAACATGGACATTTTATGCTGGACAATAATTTTTTACTAAAAAGGAAATAGAGCCTTCTTCCCAACCACAAAAAGGATTGTACCACATGAAATATCAGGAAAGCTTATAGTGTGGTGATGGCGTAAAGGGTTGAAATTAAAAGGAAAATAACATGGAGATATTTACAAGATATTTGATATACAAGATATTTGCGAGATATATACGAGACGAGATACGAGATATTTGCCAGACGTCTTTCACTGAAGGGGGATCAAATGGATTTTGAAAATTTTTGTTTTCAAATTTGTTTAAACTTTCTGTTAATTATTCAAAAAAAGCAAGAAAAACACTATAACCAAACAAAACAAATTAAAAAGAAATACAAAATAAAGCAAATGGATCCGAAAGAAAAATACAGGATAAATTGTTTGTCAGCCGTGCTGACTCGTTCTAATTTGTATTAAAACGGAACGCAAGATACCTAAAATTTTAACAAACTTGATTCTTATACTAGAAATGCATTCTGAATTTCATTCCGTTATTATTGGTATGTTTTTATTTAAATTGCCTTCAAACCCTTTAACAAACACAGAGAAAATTTCAGCATGATAAATAACTGAAAATTATAGCATAAGACAAAATAACAAAAAAATAACTATTAAAAATCACTTGGACTAATATTAAAGCGGAAGAAGCTGGAATTTTAAAACCGAATCTCTAATCTGAAACACAGAAAGAATCTATGCAACAGAATATAGAAAAAGTATACGGACCAAACGGGAAAAAATTATCCAAAACTTGGCGATCCTTGCGATTTTGTCAATATTCTGAAAAAAGAACCAAAAACAAATTAGTACAGGAAGCTCCAGAGATCAAGATTTATGCTTCGTTTTGTTTGACGTAAAAGATTTTCCCGAATAAATTCTTAAATGAAAAAACTTAAAATTTTTAAACCGATACAATTTTCAAAAAAAAAAAAAACTGGTTTTCATTAAAATAATCTAATGGATTAATCTTTATAGGATTACTGTATTTTTCGGTTTTAGCAATCAAATCCATCATATAAATAATATCAGCTATTTTTTAGCGTAAAGTACTAGTGCACATAAACACCTTAATCGATACGGTTCATTGTAGTTAAGTCGAGGTGTGACGTAAAAAAAACCTTGAATAAAATCTGGGGCTTATCTCGATTTTTATAATGGGTCCCATTACGTTTGAGTTACACCCTGATTTCAATGCAGCTAGATAAGCGATTTTTTAATGGGCCCCTATATAGATAATGAAATAATGGTACCCCTTAAAGTTTCGATTTACTGGCCCCAGATTAAATCTCTGGATCATCACGATTAATTTTAAGCTGATATTGTAACTGTTTGCTTACTATTTTTGGCACTAAAAACCCTATTTATCGTTGGATAGCTCTTATTTGCTTAGTTTTTGCATCACAATAAGATTTAAATTTGTACAAAAAAGTTTTAAAAAAAAAACAAAGTAAAAACGGTGTTGTTTTTATAAACTCAAAGCCGTCGAAAAAAAAAACCAACAAAACGTGATATAAATAGCTGACTCGCATGGAATTGGCTTGTGGTGTTAATTTAATAATATTTTTTTAATATTTATGGATGATTTTTTGCAATGCGATAGGAAATACGGAAAACTTCAGTTTTTATTAAAATTAAAAAAGATATAACAATATTAAATAATAAATCTATAATATAATAAACCTTTAAAAATGTTTTTAAAAAAATAAAAATTTTGGATAAAACGAGAAAAGACAAAAAATTTATGGACGTCGTTAAAATTGTTAAAGTGTCATTAAAAGTCAAAAGAATCTCGTGAAATTGGATAAATAAAACAATCATCAACAGACGGTGAAACCAACGTTTAAAATCAATCAAACTACTTTTTCGAGAAAAAAAAAAGCTCTAATAAAACATGTCCAGATATAAACCCAAGGTTATTTTATATGTTTAAAAATTAACCGTAGAGTTAGGCAGAAAGGCTGTGTTAAAATATAGTAAAATTTTCGACTTTGAAAAATTAGCCTTAGAACCGAACGCGGGGGAAAAGACAAAATGGTTATAAGCTATAATGCTTTAGTATAGTTACAATTCTTTTACGAAAGTGGTCTGCATTAGGTGTGATTTAAGCTAGGTGCATTAGGTGTGATTTACAAAAGCCTGCGACACGACGGTCTCAAGACACAACGGTCCCAAAACACGACGGTCCTCGTAATTCTACGTTTGTTTTGAAGGTTAGCGTTAGTGTTGTAAAAAGTCACTTTTACTTTTACTTAATAGAAAAGAAGAAATTTTAAATCCTATTACTTACTATAACAAAAAATAAACCTACTAAAAGGAATAAATTTTACATACTTGTTCAAATGTTGTGTTATACCTGAAAACACGGGTTAATAAACAATTTAGATAAAAATATATAGTTACGTACAATAATTAAAAATAAATAATAAAAATATTTACAAACGTATTACAAAAAAACCTGTTTCGTCTCTTGCATAGACAGGTTTGGACTTGCTCGAGGAAAAGCTGAGACTCTTCAGTATGCACTTCTCGTCGAGCATTTACAAGCATGCAAAATTACCTGATCCTCGTTATCATCCCGTTTTCTTTTCACTCCTCCGTCTTCACGATCTTCCGCCATTTTTTGTTCTTTTCGATGTCTGGATTTGGCTAGAAAAATATTGATCGTTTAATTACTAATCTGCAAAAATACACTATGTTTGTATAAGAAAAAATTAAAATTAAGAAATAATTTAAAGTATACCGCATAATATTAGAATAAATTTATAAAAATTAATTAAATATCTAAAAAATGATTACATATAAGATATATGAAAAAATTTTTACGATAAAAATCTTAAAAATAATAACTAGAACTGTGTTTGTGATTCGACCGTCAATAGTAAAAAGTTACTCGTTGATCTGTTCCAAAAATTTACATATGATATATCTGTCGGATTCTTTGATTTAAGGATTGAGTTTGTTTTAATATTACAAAAAAGTAGAAAATTAATTTATAAAAAACATAATTGGTTGTAAATATTGTTTAATTGTGATAAACAATTATATTAATAAATACTTAGTTAATGAATGAAAAATCCCGAAATAACATATAACTTTAAAGAATGTTTTGTTTTTAATTTTGGCTACTTTTAATTGATTTATTTATACATAAAAACTTTTAATTTTAATCAATAATTTATAAACCATGTCGTTATTACGCATTTGAAATGCTCCTGATTTACAAACTTACGTTCTGGCTTTATATTTGTCAGATGTACCTGAAAGAAAATATTTCATGTCGTACAAAAGTACGAAAAGAAAGCAGGTCGTGCCTAAGCACGAAAAGAAAGCATGACGCACCGAATGGTACGTGAAAACGTACTTACGTTGAAGTAAGTACATAATGGAACATTAGGATACGTAAAAATTATATTTTAATTTAGCTTATTGAAAAACATTTTGGCATCTTTTTTATTAAGTATTCCAAATTTACTTATTAACGCACTATTTTTATTAATGAACTTGAAAAACGTTTTTTTAAGTTGATTTTTGTTATATTTTATTTCCATAAAGTCTATAATTAGCATTTTGGTTTTATTTAGAAAGAAATTATATTCAGAACAAATCCTAGCAATACGTATCAATTGTGAATAAAAAACATTAAGCCCTAGTTGGGAAGACACATTACTTTCTTTGTGTACATATCTTATGACTTTAAAATTAAAATCATCTATTTTGTTATAAACATTAATTTTTACAAAAGCATTTTGGCTTTTAATTTTTAAATCTAGATAGTTGCATTCATTAGACGATATTGTGGTGTCATTTAACGTTAAGGTTTTTGGATAAATATTCTTACAAATATCCAAAAAATTAACACAGTTAATGTTGAGAACATCATCTATATATCGACAAGTTCCCGCTAAAATTCTACGTTTATCTGGATTGGCTTTTAAAAATTTAAATTCCATATATGATAATGAAAGATCCGCGATTTGTGGCGATGCATTTCCACCCATAGGTATTCCCGAAATTTGTTTAAAAATTAAACCTGCGAATTTGACATAACAATTGCTAACTATATAATTAATCAAGTTTTGAATTTGTTTTTTAGTTAAACAAGGTATACGGCCTAAATTTTCATCTGTATAAAATAAACTTTTATAACTTATTGCTAAATATTTCTTTTTTGCATTATTAAATAACAAGTCAATTAATTCACAGAGTTCATTTAAGATCTGCTGGTGAGCTAAATTTGTATAGAGAGTACTAAAGTCTCCGCTGGTTAAAACCCTAATTTTTTGAAATTCGTTTAATTTATCGATTACTTGCATACTATTTTTAACCGACCAATATACCACTCCGATTTTATCTTCTAGCGCACTACAATAGTTTTTAAAATGGTTTTCAAAAAATTGTAAAATTCTTCCTAGTAAAATAGACAAATTTTTAGTACTAGCTTTATTAGCGCCAGCTATGTCTCTAAACTTGGTTGGTTTCTTATGCAATTTAGGATAACTAAATAAATATGGCAAAGTTTTATGCGCTTCCGGTACTTCACAATTAAAGTATGTCGACATTTTAATATGTCTTTGAATTATATCGTTTTCTGATTCGTTACAAATTGGTCTATACACCTTATTACCGATAACGTTCCAAACCTTCGCAAATCTTTTAAGACCTAGTTCCTCGCATAATCTAAGTGCATAAAATTTTTTACACGTAAATACAAAGTTATTTGCAGCCTTATCCGCTGGTGTAACAATAAATTTTTGAAGAATCGGTTCACACATACTTTTTAAAGTATAATAAGTAATATTAAAATTATTATTAATGTATTTATTAAAATACGTTTTTAGCCAAAAATTAATACGATTGTTGATAATACACTCAACTCTAATTCGAAAATTTTCAAAATCTTCATTGTTAATTTTATGTTTTTTGCGGCAATGAGCGAGAATATTACTTAGAGCGATTTCAGTGGCTTTTTTGGTTTCATTCCAATTTATTTTTTTGTTTAGTCTATATTTGGTACCTCGAAATAATATTTTCCGTAAATTAGAATCCTTTATTATATTTAAGTCTCCAGTAATTATATGCCTATGATTGAAGTCACAGTATTCCGAAAGTTGACAATCACAGTCAGATTCAATTAATTTCGCTAACTGATTCAAATCCAATGTACGTAAAAAAATTATTATAATTACATATTAAACTACCTATACTAGCTTCATAAGTGTAAACTATATTTATTTTACCAAGTTTTTTAATATTAATGGGTAACAAGGACATAACGGATCTATCTTTAAAAAGATTTGAAAACTTTATTAAATCTAAACCTTTATTTAAAAATGGTGTTTTTATATATACTGCATCCTCTTTAAAAAATTTTTGATTTGCTTTTTGCGTAGATTTAAACCTAAAAGCTGCCATTGCTTTAATTGCTAATTTAACCCATTTTTTAAAATTATTAAATTCGGTATTTAACATAAGGGCTCTAAAATTTTTAAGTGAAATGGCTGAAAGTAATTGATATATTTTACGAGGCGTAATATCTTCCTTTTGTAAACTTAAAATAAGATTATTAACAAGAACTATATTAACATGTCTATTATTACGAACTCTAGTTTTTCTTTGTCGTATTTTTTGTTTTTTAGGAAATTTATAGTTAAAATACGGATGATTACTGAAATTTCTAGGGTCCTTACTAATTGATATTAATCCATATCCCTTAATTTTATCATTTAAACCAAACGGGTAAGCTGTATTTAAAACTCTTATCCAAAAATTTTCTCTATCAAGGAGTTCATTTTTATCAGTTCTATCTAATTTTTCTAAAATATGTACCTGCATATCTAATATGGAATGATTTTCTAAATTAAAGTGTTTGACAAGAAAAGAGTCCTTATCATTCTTAGAAACATTTCTTTTGTGTTCATTAAATCTTGAACGCAGACTTCTTTTTGATTCCCCTATATATTGTATGTCACATTTTTTACAAGTAATAACGTAAATTATGTTCTCAGTACTACAATTACAATTATTATTAATATTATTACAAAATTTTCGCCTAGTTGCGTATGCCGTTGTAACTTTTGTTTCATTAATGAAAGGGCAAGTCACGCATTTCTTTGACCCACACGGTATTGTTTTATTTATGTTTAACATAGAATCTTGAATTATAAGTCCATACTTATCCAAAGGATCTACTGCTAAAAACTTATCAATGTAAGAAGATGACAGGGAAGATGTACAGTTTTTGTTATTCAGGTTTTGATTAGCCACTACGCCGCTCTGCACCGGAGCGGTGGTAGTGGGGTCTCGTATGATAGCTACGGCCTCTGCTACGATACTGGGCCGGCTTGAATTTGAACAAAACATATTTGGTTTTTGTATAAATTTAAACAAGTAAGTGTCAAAATTTAACTAATAGCTAATTAAAAAGGTTGTTGCTAGCTTATTTTTGGTGTCTGAAGCTAACAACAACATAAGTTGCTCAAATTTTCGAAACCATAACTTTTACACCCTTTAAATTTAGTCGGCTATATTTAATTAATAGTTTTTATTTTATGCGTTTAATGTTAAGTAAAAAAGGTTACTGCGGTGCAACTTAAGAAGCTATATTTTAACGTTTTAAATGTGAAAACAATATTTTATCAAAATTTTTATATAACTGACATCTTCCACTAATTCTAGGAATTCAAAATACTAAATATTAAAAATACTACCATTTAAAAATATTTTACTTAATTTCACTCCTTTTGGACTTAATTTCACTCCTTCTGCTAATAACCTATTTTTATAAAATTTCAACAAACTATCATAATCGCTTCCAATGTCCGCTTTTTTAAGTCCAAACCATCGAATATTCAGACGACGGGACCATGTTTCATTACGTTCCACCCTTTCCTCTAATTTTTCGAGTCGCTGATTTACTTTCGCAAATTTGTCTTCTAAATAGGTAGTGTGATCGCTAACCTTACGAAACTTGGTATTATCCTGAAAAATAATTAATTATAGTATTGTTTAACCGGATATAACGGTAAATATTAAATATATTAGGATTAAAAATAAATAAACCAGACAAGTTAAACAAGTAATATTTAATAAAAATTAAGCTGCAGCTTTGACCGGAGGGGACAAGTCACCACTGCACGGTCAAAACTGCAGAAATCCAATAGAAAAGAAGAAATTTTAAATCCTATTACTTACTATAACAAAAAATAAACCTACTAAAAGGAATAAATTTTACATACTTGTTCAAATGTTGTGTTATACCTGAAAACACGGGTTAATAAACAATTTAGATAAAAATATATAGTTACGTACAATAATTAAAAATAAATAATAAAAATATTTACAAACGTATTACAAAAAAACCTGTTTCGTCTCTTGCATAGACAGGTTTGGACTTGCTCGAGGAAAAGCTGAGACTCTTCAGTATGCACTTCTCGTCGAGCATTTACAAGCATGCAAAATTACCTGATCCTCGTTATCATTCCGTTTTCTTTTCACTCCTCCGTCTTCACGATCTTCCGCCATTTTTTGTTCTTTTTGATGTCTGGATTTGGCTAGAAAAATATTGATCGTTTAATTACTAATCTGCAAAAATACACTATGTTTGTATAAGAAAAAATTAAAATTAAGAAATAATTTAAAGTATACCGCATAATATTAGAATAAATTTATAAAAATTAATTAAATATCTAAAAAATGATTACATATAAGATATATGAAAAAATTTTTACGATAAAAATCTTAAAAATAATAACTAGAACTGTGTTTGTGATTCGACCGTCAATAGTAAAAAGTTACTCGTTGATCTTTTCCAAAAATTTACATATGATATATCTGTCGGATTCTTTGATTTAAGGATTGAGTTTGTTTTAATATTACAAAAAAGTAGAAAATTAATTTATAAAAAACATAATTGGTTGTAAATATTGTTTAATTGTGATAAACAATTATATTAATAAATACTTAGTTAATGAATGAAAAATCCCGAAATAACATATAACTTTAAAGAATGTTTTGTTTTTAATTTTGGCTACTTTTAATTGATTTATTTATACATAAAAACTTTTAATTTTAATCAATAATTTATAAACCATGTCGTTATTACGCATTTGAAATGCTCCTGATTTACAAACTTACGTTCTGGCTTTATATTTGTCAGATGTACCTGAAAGAAAATATTTCATGTCGTACAAAAGTACGAAAAGAAAGCAGGTCGTGCCTAAGCACGAAAAGAAAGCATGACGCACCGAATGGTACGTGAAAACGTACTTACGTTGAAGTAAGTACATAATGGAACATTAGGATACGTAAAAATTATATTTTAATTTAGCTTATTGAAAAACATTTTGGCATCTTTTTTATTAAGTATTCCAAATTTACTTATTAACGCACTATTTTTATTAATGAACTTGAAAAACGTTTTTTTAAGTTGATTTTTGTTATATTTTATTTCCATAAAGTCTATAATTAGCATTTTGGTTTTATTTAGAAAGAAATTATATTCAGAACAAATCCTAGCAATACGTATCAATTGTGAATAAAAAACATTAAGCCCTAGTTGGGAAGACACATTACTTTCTTTGTGTACATATCTTATGACTTTAAAATTAAAATCATCTATTTTGTTATAAACATTAATTTTTACAAAAGCATTTTGGCTTTTAATTTTTAAATCTAGATAGTTGCATTCATTAGACGATATTGTGGTGTCATTTAACGTTAAGGTTTTTGGATAAATATTCTTACGCGATAGGAAATACGGAAAACTTCAGTTTTTATTAAAATTAAAAAAGATATAACAATATTAAATAATAAATCTATAATATAATAAACCTTTAAAAATGTTTTTAAAAAAATAAAAATTTTGGATAAAACGAGAAAAGACAAAAAATTTATGGACGTCGTTAAAATTGTTAAAGTGTCATTAAAAGTCAAAAGAACCTCGTGAAATTGGATAAATAAAACAATCATCAACGGACGGTGAAACCAACGTTTAAAATCAATCAAACTACTTTTTCGAGAAAAAAAAAGCTCTAATAAAACATGTCCAGATATAAACCCAAGGTTATTTTATATGTTTAAAAATTAACCGTAGAGTTAGGCAGAAAGGCTGTGTTAAAATATAGTAAAATTTTCGACTTTGAAAAATTAGCCTTAGAACCGAACGCGGGGGAAAAGACAAAGTGGTTATAAGCTATAATGCTTTAGTATAGTTACAATTCTTTTACGAAAGTGGTCTGCATTAGGTGTGATTTAAGCTATAATACAAAAGCCTGCGACACGACGGTCTCAAGACACAACGGTCCCAAAACACGACGGTCCTCGTAATTCTACGTTTGTTTTGAAGGTTAGCGTTAGTGTTGTAAAAAGTCACTTTTACTTTTACTTAAACTTAACTTAAGGTAGAACACCACAGTTTGATTTTGACGGCAGATCTTTTTTAATTAACTTTTACTAACCTAATTTGACCTGCTGATTTAATTTTTGACATTCATTTTTCTTAAAAAAATTCTTATCGTCCACAATCCTTATAAATGGCACCAATAAAATACATGTCAAAAATACAATACATTAATAAAATTCATTACCAAAAATATTCTATTTTTCATTTTTCCATTAGCTATCTTGAATAATAAACACTTTTTTTTAATTTAAAAGTTAAAAATTAAAAAAAAATTTTTTTTCGACGGAAAAAAGTATTTCCTGCGGGGGACTCAAAAATACGGGTCCGAATTTTTTTTTAAACCTTACCCCTGCGTCTTATAGGCCACAAACTTTATTTCATAAAAATATCTTCAGTGGTTCAGGAGGAGATAACCTCCAAAAAATGGCGTTTTTTTTATAATTCTTTACTGGGATTTCTTAATGGGTATAATGGGTATACAAAAATAAGTTACAAAATATGCACTCAAAAAAAGCGACTATACTTTCTACTTCAATTGATATCTTGATAGTTGAGTTTTGTTTGGTATTTGTCGAGATATTGCGGTTGCCGCACAAAAAAATTGTCGATTTTTTGCTTAAAACACGAGTTGTAGAAAAAATGTTGGGCAAATTTAATCCCGATTTTGGTGAACATTTAGCACTTAAAAAACTATCGTGCGGGCAGAAAACTGTACAGTGTACACTATGTATTATTCTTACTATTTTCCCATTAAAAATAATCTAACAAAGCATTCTCAACAACTTTATTAAACATAATTTCTCAAAAAAACAAAGATATAAAGACAACAAATGAAATCCCAATAAAAACAAAAAGTTCGA
This sequence comes from Microlaimidae sp. YZB2_3, assembly GCA_030248175.1. Classification (NCBI taxonomy): domain Eukaryota; kingdom Metazoa; phylum Nematoda; class Chromadorea; order Desmodorida; family Microlaimidae; species Microlaimidae sp. YZB2_3. The sequence goes on along the minus strand of JASAMX010020228.1, from coordinate 61,617 downwards.
GCACCATTCATTTTTATCATTATTACTTCAAAAATTATCTTTCTTATATATGCTTTAAGAACAAAAACGTTAAGGCTATTTAAAACATTAGTTGATAGAGTGTTAATTTGGATTATAATTTGAATTTTTAATAGGAAATTGTAAAAAGTCAAGTGGAGTAAATTTAAAGTTAGCGCTGAAAATAAAATTATTAGTCTTAAAGTAAAAAAGACCAAAACAGACAAGAATAGTTTTATTTTTGTAAAAAAAAATAAATTTTTTTATGTTTATTTGAAGAAAAATAAAAAAAACCCTTTATTAATTAACCAGTGCTCGAACTCGATATAACGCACGCAAGCGCAACTCATCAGTCATTACTAACCCGACCAAGCGCGCTACTCGCACCGATCAGATTCCATAAAAGTTGCTTATTTTTTCCCGACAAATCATAACCGTCGCTTCGTGTTTTTAGCGCAAAAATCGAGTTTTTCTACGGGAAACATAATATCTCGACAAATACTGCGCACCAATCTTAACAATTAAAATATCAAGTAGAAAGTAGCCGCTTTCTTTAAATGTATATTTTGTAACTTAAATTTTTATATCGAGTGAGCAATCCTTCAAATACGGAATTATAAAAAAAAACGCCTTTTTTGGAGGGGGGTCCTACTAAATTGCTGGAGATATTTTGATAAAAACATTTTTGTGGACTATTAGGTGCAGGAAGAGGTAAGGTGAGCACAAAAAAAACAAGACAAAAAGCACGAGCCTTTTTAAGCAAGTCTAAGCACAAGCCCTAAATTTAAATGAAAAAACATTTTGAAGTGTTAACGAATCACTTTAAATAAAACTTCAAATTGAATTTTTTCACAAAATGGTTTTTATAATAGAAAAATCACTGAAATTGAATTGGATAAATTGAAACTTTTGAAGGTCATTATATTTCTCGGTCAACATATCTACGAGAGACGAAGCTTAAAAATCACCGAGATCTAAAAATTTCCTTGTTTATAAAAAAATGTTATATTATTTAAAGTTCTTTTGTACAACAAGAACTCACTATTAAAAAAATATATGATAAAGTATAGCGTTATTTTTAAGTTTATTTTAAGCTTATGAAAAAAAATATTAACCGTTTATACTGTTTCTGCGAGGTAAAAAAACTAGTTATAATTACGGACACCATATTTATGCAAGTACTGAACGTAACCAGTGAAAATACTAAAACCCACATATAGTGATCGACCGGGGCAGAATTTTTGCTGATGCCGGGGCCGGGACCGGGGCCGGGACCGGGGTAGAGAAATTTGGATTTGCCGGGGCCGGAGCCGGGGCCGGGGTAGAAAATTTTGCCCCGGCCGGGGCCGGGGCCGGGGAAGGCGAAAAATTAAGCAGAAGTTGTAATTTTGGTCATTTTTTTCAAATAAAAATCAACATTTTTGCTGTTAATTATTTGGTTTATGTAATGAATAGTCACATTTTAGAATTTAAGTACTTTGTGAGTAAAAAAACTTATTTTTTATTACACAAAAGTTTTTTTCTAAGCAGAACAAAAATTTTATTTTCATATGTCAATTTTTCTAAACCTAAATTATTATTTTATTTACATAATATATATGTACATTTTCACGTAATTATTAGCAGTATATTCTTGTTTAAAGCAATATTATACTTAATCGCAAACCATTTATGTTTTTTTTTAAAAATGCTTTACAAATAGAGCAAACCATTTATGTTACTTTTAAAGAATGCTTTACAAATATGTAGAGGAAGAGTTAAAATACTTACAAGGAGCATGTTTTGATCAGTAAAGCAAAACGTGGTAAAGAAACCAAAATCAAAACTGGGTACAAGTAACAAATATTTCACAATAACAAAATCTCTTCATATTAAAAAAATTTTAATTAAATATGTTGGTACCTAATTGGCAAAATTTAACCGCAAAAGTTAAGAATACTGGTCTTGCTTGAATGTTATTTTAAAAAAGAACTTTTACTCGAATGTCATTTACACACCACTATTTAACATTTTTTAGTTTAAACATATAAAAAAGGTTAAAACGCTAAAACGCACCTTTTTATTTTAAAAAATAAAGCATTTTTAAAATTTTATTGTCAATTTTTGTAAATTAAAAAAAACACTTTTTTTAAGTTGAAAAAAAGTGTTATATTGCGAGTACATGAGACTACTTGCTTTTTAGCTGTTTCAAGTTGATTTTTTTAATGATTTTAATCAAATTACTTAATTTTAGCCAAAAATTATAAAATTAACGTCACGTAAACTTTTTCAATGTAATTATTTTCGTGATTTTGCAATACTTTTTAAAATTTTACGAGATTTACCAAAAACATAATATAACCCAAAAAAATTTTTGATTATACACTAGGTTTTTGAATAAAATTATGGAAGAAAAAATGCAACATATTAAACGTTCGCGACTTTCTGTGCATATACCAATGATTTCTTGCGAAGAGATTTTTTGCAGTCAATAATTGTTTTTTCGTGTAGCGCATTTACTTGCAAAAGTGGAAGCAAAGTTGCAATATGCACTGCAAAACGCTAACACTGTTAAAAATTGGTGCACCCAAAAATAGCAGAAAATGGCGGGTTTGTATTAAACTCGCACAAGAGTGCTAGTTTCAAGCAAAATATTTTATTTAAAAATTAGTATTATTCTTATTTAGCATTATGCGAAAACTTTTTTTCAAATTAAATATAAACAGTTCATTATTAACTTTTTGTTTTAAAAATTCATGTTTGGTGTCTTTTGGCTGGATACAAAATATTGGGTTCAAAAAAACTGGACTGACTCCGCAGGTTTTTTTTAAATTTTATGAATACTATTGTGTAGATTTACAATAAACTTAAAAATTCTAAAATAAAGACTGGACATCAGCTTGAATTTTTTTAACGTAACAAAATTTAAAAACAATTTCCAATATTCACCTAAAAATAAACGCAAGAATATATAATCCAAGCAAATAGGGTAGTGCATTTAATTTCGGCACTTTTCCAAATTGGGCATTTTTGATTTTGGACTATATCTTTGGTAATCCTGAACGGAATACGACGTTTGATAGCCCAAATGAGACCTAATTATATGTAGATGACTGTCGTGAGCTTTTTATTTGTTATGTTATGATATTTTCATGTGAAATTGTGCGATTTATAAAAAATAAAATTGATACTCGTTTTTAGAACATGGGCATTTCATGATTACGCAATAAATTGGTTTAAAAATTAAACTGTCCTGGTAAAATTTAGTCTATTTTCCGAATTTTTAGTCCCCGTGGTTCTACGCTGCGTCTGTGGTGAGCAATCGTTATAAAATAAAATAGTGTAATTTCGGCACACATATTGCTGTAGGTAAAAACGGGTTGAATTAAGTGGTCGGGTGTTAAATTGTAATTGTAAATAGTTAAAAGACAACGTTGAAATGTGTAGGAGTCATAGCACTGCACTTAAACTCGATTAAGAGGGTCCTTTTAAAAAGTGCCAAAATTAAATGCACTTTTTCCCCAAATTTTGCTCATTTTGATACCATTTGGCATTTTAGCTGTAACTTTTTGCCAGTTACACGTTGAACAACAAGTAGAAGCTTAAATTAAAGAAAACTGTCTGGAGATAATGATAGGCTTTTAAATTTTTGAAAATAATGATTTTTTGACTGAGAAACAATCAATTGTTTGTAAAGTGTGGAAATTAAATGCACACATTTAATTTCGGCAATTTTCCATTTTTTTTTAAACTGATTTAATTAAGTAAAAAAACTACTTTCGTACAGTGAAACTTTTGTGACGCAACGCAGTATCGTGAAAGCTTCAAAATGAGCTATCAAACATGAAATTCGGGCCATACAGTGAAAAGTTACATTGGAAAAACAAAAAAGTGCCGAAATTAAATGCACTACCCTATGTCCAGTTGTACAATAAACCGTTCTAATCAACTCACACATGATCGAATTTAAATAATCGAATTTAATCATCATTTTCTGCTAATTTTTTGCACAAAGCGATTTAGTAAAATAGTCTTAGAAAAAACGAGTTTTTTGGTGTACGAAATATCGCTGTGCGAGAAAAGTTTTATTGAGTGCACAGAAAATAGCTTGCGCGTGAAAAGTCACAAGTGCAACATTTCTTGTAAAATTTAGGTAAAAAATTCCCTGTCTAGCCGAAAATTCTCTTGTTTTATATATTTTTGATATTAGCAATGATATTAAAATAACTCCAATATATGCAAAATACGTCTTGTGATTATGGAGGCAAATAAAACCTAGCTGACCTCGATGATTTGCAGTATTTAATCGACTATTTAACATTAAAATCATTTAAAACTTTCAGTAAAAACTAAAAAGTAAAAGTTTTATATTTAAGATTAAATACCATATTTTAACAATTATTTATCAAATTACACAATTTGGAACAAAAATACAATTTTTTTAAGCGTGAAAGTTGACTAATTTATGTATATTTTTTGAAAAGCAGGAATTAAAAAAAATTATGCGTTCCAATTCGTTTATTTAAAATTTTATAACCGCACAATTTTAATTGATCCGTTTACGTTTCTTATACAAACTTACTAGAGGTCAGCCAGATATAATTCAACCATAGATATCTACTGTCAAACTCTCATCTTGTAAATAAAATCTACAAACGGCTTTTAATACTCAAGATATCTTTAAATTTTTAGAATAAGGATTCGTGATTAAAATAAAGAATCTTTATAAAATAAAGAGGCTTTAGAAAATCTTAATATAGCATAATAAACAATAAATATCCTAATATTAAGACAATTAACTTAGCTCTGTAGATAAAATCTTGTATGATATTTTACTGTCAAAAATGTTTAGAAGCGCTTTAAAATTTGCATTCTTAGGGGTCCTTACCCCGGTTTTCCCTGGCTCATTTGACAGCTAAATTGCCGGGGCCGGGGCCGGGGCCGGGGTAGAGAGAATTGCGTTTGCCGGGGCCGAGGCCGGGGTGGAAAAAAAGTGCCGGGGCAAACCGGGGCCGGGGCCGGGGCCCCGGTCGATCCCTACCCACATACTTTGTATGAATATTGAGGAATGGTTGATATATTGGCCAAATGGCGCTAGGAAAAAATACATTCTGCATAATTTTTTCGGGAATAATCTCTTCTGCAATAATAACTTTTGCAAAAATACATTCCAGTAAAATAGCTTAGGAAAAAATAACTTCTCGCCGTGCGTCGCGGAAGATATTATGCTGGAAGGTATTCTTTCCACCTTTATCAAAAAATAAACCGGAGAGTGGAGACGCGCAGCGAACATAAAATAAAGCAATCTTGTAATTTAAAACATTGCCAGCTATGCGAATTTACAAACCAAAAACAAAGTTATAAAATATTTTATTCGATTTAATCTAAATATTTCCAAAAAAAATGTTTGAATAAAGTCTTATTTCTAAAAATCAGCGTGTTCGAGTGTGCAGTTCAACGCGTTGATTCGTCATTTTGAAGTTTCGTTTTTTTGCAAATTTTTAAAAAGGATCGATGTTGAATTGTGCTAAATTACTGCACTTCGCTTTAAATATATATTAATACAATATTAAATTTTTTAAAATAAATTACTAAATTAAATAGTACGCTGGTCCGTTTAATTTTAAAAGTAAAATTACTCGCTTATGGACAAACAAACTTAATGCTTTTAAAAAATCAAAGTATAAAATCATACTAGTGTAAAAGGCTTTAAAAGCAAATTAAAAATTAGTTTTAATTAAATTATTTTTTCTGAGCCCAAGCAAAACCTTGAAATCAAAAAAATCAAGCTAAATTGTATTGTGATGCATTTTTTTTAAAATAATGCTTTCTTTAAAAAAATCCGATTTTTTTGTTATCAATTGTTTGTAATGTTTTAAATACGAGGATTTGTTTATTTTGATTCCACTGTGCCAAACTTTATGGTTTTAAAAACTCAGTATAAAACATTGTTAGTTAGTCTAAAATGCTTTATAAACATTATTTAGAACATTGTTTTAATTGAATTTATTTTTCTTAAGCCTAAGAAAAACTTAAAAATCAAGCTAAATTGTATTATGATACAGTATTAAATAATGCTTCTTTTAAAAAATGTTGATATTTTTTTATCAATATTTTGTACGTTATGTTTAAATGATAAGATTTGTTTATTTCCAATCGGCTGCGCGTCTCACTCGTCGGTTAATTCATGCATCGTTCAGCGTTAGAAGGGCGAAAATAATACCTTCGAGCATAATATCTTCTACGGCGAGAAGTTATTTTTTCCGAAGATATTTTACTGTAATGTATTTTTGCAAAAGTTATTATTGCAGAAGAGATTTTTTCGAAGATATTATGCAGAATGTTTTTTTTTTCGGACACCGCCAAAGAATACTATGACTTACAATCGAAACGGCAGCTTCTGATTTTGTGTGTGAAGAATGTGAAACTCTATCATGATAAAGCTTAGGTTGATTTTTAGGTTTTGCTTAGGCTTAGGAAACACAAAAAAGCGTTTAAAACTGTTTAACTGACTAAAATAGGCGTTTTCGCTTAGTTTAACTTTATTTAAAAAATGATTTTTCAGCGCGCTGAAAATTTAAAAAACTGCCATCGAAAATTTAACGATCCAGCGTGTTACTAGTCAATGGGTTTTAATATCATGGAGGACTTTGATTTAAATGGACTGGACAGTTAAACTTAATAATTTGATTTTTCCACGTAGAAATACCAAAAATATATAACAGCGGGGAAGTTGGCATGCTTTCGCGCATTTCTTTCCGCCGGCTTTTCCGCTGGCTTTCGCTTTTATGCGGTTTTTAAGCAAAAATGACAATAAATATTCAGACCTGTGCACGGTCTGGAAATGCCCCCCCCCCCGTTTTATTGGAGGATTTGTCCCCCCCGTTTTATTGCCCCTCCCCGCCAAAAAATGAAAAAGTACCCTAAAATAATGACGCCATTTTTGATCTATGATGACGCCATCAGTTTGAATTTTTTTACAGTTTTTAGCCTATTTCAATGTATTTTAAGCCAGTTTAGACCTATTTTTACCTTATTTTCGCTTTTTTTGCTCCTTTTTTCCCTTTTCCCTTCTTTTTTTCTCTTTTTTTTTTCTCTTTTTTTTTCTTTCCCCCTGCTTGCCCCCCCGTTTTATTGCCCCCCCGTTTCAAAAAAGTTGCCCCCCCGTCCCGTGCCCCCCCATTTTGGAATTGCCCCGCCCCGTTTTAACCCCGGGGGGCAGTGCACACGTCTAAATATTCATGAAAATAGCTAAAACTAATGAAATATGAATTTTCTAATTAGTTTTGATATTAAAAAAAATTTGATTTGAATTAAAATCCGTTTTTTTTTTAAACCTTTAGCATGCGTTCACGCCGGCTCTCGCAATTAAAAACATTTTAGCATGCGTTCCCGCATGTCTTCCGTCGGTCTTCCCAATCCATTTGTTACACTCGTTTTTCTAATAACCTTAATTAATTACGACACGTTCCCTTTAACAAATAAGGCGGCTAAAACAGGAAAGCCAGCAATTCCGGGAGCCAACTGAAAGCCAGCATGCGTTCTCGCACGTCTTCCGCATAATTACTAACATTACTATAACATTATTATTACTCATATAATAGTAATAATAGCGACGTCAAAGCAATTATAAAAGTTTGAAAATTGTGGGCAAATCTTATATTGGCTGAAAGCTCACACTCTAACAAGAACAGAAATGTAGGTTTTACCTCAACTGGATTTAAAACTAGCAAACTAGAGCAATAAACGTACACCGTGTTTTTTTGAACTCCCCCACGCAACTGATCGACCAACGCGCACGCACAAAAGCAGCAGAGACGGGCAGCAGAAAGCGAGCAAAGCGAAGTGCGCGAAGGAATATCACCTGCGCACAAAAAATAACCCGACGTAAATTGGCGTAAAACAATGCGAAGATTACATAAAATACCTGGAAAACATTACAGGTGTGTCGCGATAAAGATTGGCTCAATTATTTTTCGCTCATTCTTAAAAGTGCTTAGTTTAAAAAAAAAGTTTTTCTGTAGTGTGTTTTGTGAATGAAGTACATTGATTTTTTAAAGTACGCTTTTCTACACAAAAAAACACTACTTTTTGAAAATAAAAGCTTTTTAAGACAAAGTAAGTAACCCCGATACCATTTTTGTTTAAACTAAGCGGTCTTATGTCAAAAATTCTTCAAAAAATCAAAATCGTTTGATTTTATTTTTTAGGAATTTTGGTTAATTAAAGCCTATATTTTTCCGAACTCTTTTTTGGTCGCCAAACGTATGATTATCTGGGTACAAGTACTAAACGTGTACCAAAAATCGGTTTGAGAATTCCACCAAACAAACATAAATAAAACACATATTTCTAGGTCAATTCTGACGGTGCAATCTTAATTTTCAGCATTAAAAAGTGATTAAACTACCCTTAAAAAAACAAAATGGTGTTTTTTAGCCAAAAAATGACCTTTTTTTCAAGGTACATTTTATGCTGTTAAGAAATTTTTTTTAATAGTGCTTCAACCAATATGAATGAATATTTGTTAGATTGCCAAAAGTCTGGTGATTCTAAAAATATTTTTACTTTTTTTCTGGTCTTCACCAGTTTTGTACAGCAACCGCTTAAAAATGTATCAAAATTCAGTCGTGAAAAAAATTAAGATTTAAAAAATGGGATAATTTAATAAAAATGCCTCATAATGCAATTTAACCTGATTTTTAGGCTTTGCTTAGGCTTAGAAAGAATAAATCTGATTAAAAATAAGCATAAATTAGCTTTTTAAACAAAAACAAATTTGTTGTCCATATTTGCGGTGGTCCATGTGACTATCGAATTTATAATTTTTATGTAAATTTTTAGATTCTCCAGACTTCCAGCAATGTTAAAACAAAGTTTTTATTTTAATTTAGCGGTTATTAAAATTTTTTTCTTAACAGTAAAAATTGTGTACCCAAAATATTGTCATTTTTTGCCTATATTTTACCCCATATTATCAAAAATCGTGTTTCAATCATTTTTTAAAGTTTAAAAACGAGATCTTCAGGTCAAAATTGACCTATAAACATGTTTTTATTTAGTATTTGTAGCGTGGAAATCTCTAATCGATTTTTGGTACACGTTTAGTACCTGTACCGATTATCTGAAACCGTAGGGTTTTTAGTACACGTTACGCGTTGCTGCTGGGTTTACTCAGACCTGTGCACTGCCCCCCCCCCCCCGGGGTTAAACAACGGGGGGGGGGGGCAATTCCAAAACGGGGGGGGGGGGGGGGGGCGGACGGGGGGGCAACTTTTTTGAAACGGGGGGCAATAAAATGGGGGGCAAGCAAGGGAGAAAGAAAAAAGAGAAAGAAAAAAAGAGAAAAAAGAAGGGAAAAGGGAAAAAGGGACAAGAAAGCGAAAATAAGGTAAAAATAGGTTTAAAATGACTTTAAAAGCATTGAAATAGGCTAAAAATTGCAAAAAAATGGCGACCATGGCGTTATAATAGGTCAAAAATGGCGTCACAATTTTTGGCTAATTTTTCATTTTTGGCGGGGGACGGGGCAATAAAACGGGGGGGGGCAAATCCTCCAATAAAACGGGGGGGGCATTTTCAGACCGTGCACAGGTCTGGTTTACTTGTTTATATTAAGTGAGCTGAGATGGGATATATTTTATAAACCCAAAGTACTAATAATTTATTTTTTAGGAAATATGCTCAGAGAATACCCTTGATTTTTGCAAGCATTTATTTTCAGCCACCAAAAGCAATATTTGCTGAAACCATGGGTTCTTTGGTATATGGTAGTGGTTTTTGTTAGACCAAAATGGCATATTTCGAGATTTACGCTTAAAATATTAATTATACATGGTCCCGTAATAAAAGAAGCCTACGTTTTTGTTTCAAACCAAAAGCCAAGAGTGAGTATTCAATGTGCCACGGCAAACTATATTTTTTCTGAATCCTAAGAGTCTAAACTTTTGTTTAAAGTATGTTCATCTGATATTTCAAGTGGTGCTAACGACTAGTGGACCAAAATGTACAAAAATGGGCCCTTAAGTATGGAAACTTTAAAAATAAATCCCAAAAGTCATTTTTGGTCGTTAAGCAAAGTTGAACACATGTTTCAAACCGATTTTTTACAAAGAATTCATTGTTGCCTGTTCAGATACCTACTTCTGACTTAATTCGCAAGAAAAATGCATCTAAAAAAAGTGTCCTTTACTATTAAGCCAATTTCTCCAATAAAACTATATTAGATGAAGTTAAAAAGTTTATATGTGTAGTAAAAAAAAATAAAGTCCACTAAGCGTCGGTCTGATTGCGGAAAACGCCCAAAATTATTGCGTTACACGAATTAGTATTTGATTTCTAAAAAAATAATTCCGCGGTGGTACCCTCGCACATTTTTACACACAGAGCCCCGGGGCGCAAAAAAACATGGTCACGTGATCACCTTTGACGTCGTTACTAATAACTTTTAAATAAAAGTAATGTAGTCAATGAAGTGAATAAATAAAAAGCCATAAGGTTTTTACCCACTTACGTTAAAGTTTTTACCCACTACGTTAAATGAAAATTAAATCACATCCACTGCAACATGCCGAGAGAGACAAAGGATGATCAAATTGCCAGACTGGAGGCAGAGAATGCGGATCTCCGGAAAAGGCTAACGGAGTTAGAGAAGAGATTCATCCGGATGGAGGAAGAGCGAGCTCCTGGTGTCAATACTGACTTAGTGGCATCCATCTGTGAAAAGGTATTGAATCGTCTACTGCCGATGATTGACAGTTATTTTAAGCGCATGGAGGTGCAAAGAGAACATGAGTCAATGCTGGTCGTATCTGGCCTACCGGAGAGCGATTCCTACGAAGGGGAAAAAGAGAATGTGACCGAGTTATTAAAGACTCTTGACAGTGGCGATTTGGGCGAGGTCACTCCTGTTGAGTTTTTTCGTATCGGAAGAGCTGGTGACCGGCCCAGGGTTCTAAAAGTTAGGGTCGTCAATAACCATATCAGAAATAGAGCTGCACGTTCAGGAGGACGACTAAGAGGGGTCACTAAATTTGATAAAGTTTATGTAAGACCGTCTCTGAATGAGGAACAGCGAGTCTGTCAAAAGGAATTGATTGGCAAACTTAGGGAGCTTAGAGAGCAGAACAAAAAGGTTTCGCTTCGGTATTCTGCTGATGGTGATCCCTTTTTGTTCGACATCACTCTCAAGGCTCCCCTAAATGTTTCAAAATAGGAAATTATGCAACTTAATTATCACTGTAGTAAATTAAAGCTTATACCTAGTATAAAAATTTTGTGTATGAATGCAAGAAGCCTTGTTAACTCCTTAGACGAGCTTGATGTTCTGATTTCAGGTGGTGATTCTAACTATAGTTTTGTTGACATATGCTTTATTTGTGAAACATGGCTCACTGAAACAACTACTAATGAAATGATCACAAAAATAGAGAATTTAATGTTTATCGAAGGGATCAACAGCAGCGACGAGGAGGTGGAGTAGTCCTATTAATTAAAAATATTTTTAGAGTAGTTGAAGTTGAAATGGAGGAAAAGTACAATGCAATAGAACTAGTAGCCGTTGACATTATTCTACAAAAGTCATCTAAACTGAGATTCATTGGTATTTACAGAGAACCTAGTACTAGCAAAGAAAAAGACAATCTAATATTTGAGCTAATCAGGAACTTGACAGAAAACTTTGTAGGAACCATTGTTTTTACTGGAGATTTCAATCTGCCAGGAGTAGATTGGTCTTCAAATAAAATAACTTCAAACATGCAAAATGAAAATAATTGGTTTGAGTTTCTTATTGAGCTAGGTATGTATCAGCTTGTTTCACAACCAACTCGTGGAAATAATTATCTGGATCTTTTGTTTACAAATGATAGAGAAATTTTCAATAATGTCACTGTTGCGCCCAGTTTTTCACAATCAGACCATGACACTATTTTATCTGAAATTAATCTTAAATTATTTGACAGTCCTAAAAATAAGATTCAAAACTACATACCTGATTTTTTAAAAGCAGATTATGATATGCTAAGTTTATACTTATCTACAATCAACTGGAAAATATTATTTGAGGAATGTGGCACAGTAGAAAATGCTTGGCAGAGATTCAAGGATATTTTGTTGTTAGGAATCAATAGACATGTCCCTGGAAAAAAAATAATTACAAACAAAAAAAAAATTGTACAACAGACCTGTGCACGGTCTGAAAATGCCTCCCCCATTTTATTGGAGGATTTGCCCCCCCCGTTTTATTGCCCCCCCCCCCCGCCAAAAAATGAAAAAGTACCCTAAAAATATGACGCCATTTTTGACCTATGATGACGCCATCATCGCGAATTTTTGCAGTTTTTAGCCTATTTCAATGTATTTTAAGCCATTTTAGACCTATTTTTACCTTATTTCCGCTTTTTTTTGTCCCTTTTTTCCCTTTTCCCTTCTTTTTTTCTCCTTTTTTTCTCTTTTTTTTTCTTTCCCCCTGCTTAAAAAAATAAAAAAATAAAACTACACGGCAGTTACTGCAAATTTGAAACAATGTCTAAAATTCTTAAAAGTGTTTCAAAAATACCCGCTGTGGGCGTTTGGAACGCAGTATTAGATTTTGATTTTCAATTGCTGGCTTTCTTATTTTGTCATAATAGAGAATGCTTTGAAAACGTAGAACTTAAGGTTAGAGGAAAAACGAGGGAATGAAATGGGGTTGGAAGACCGGAGAAAGACATGCGGGAACGCATGCTGGCTTTCAGTTGGTTCCCGGAATTGCTGGCTTTCCTGTTTTAGCTGCCTTATTTGTTAAAGGGAACGCGTCGTAATTAAGGTTATTGGGAAAACGAGTGGAACAAATGGAGTGGGAAGACCGGCGGAAGACATGCGGGAATGCATGCTAAAGTGTTTTCAATTGCAAGAGCCGGCGTGAACGCATGCTAAAGGTTTTTGTGCATGCTAAAGGCTAAATTTTTGTGATTGTTTCTGAGATTGGAGCTTTTCATTAGGAGTTAGTTATAAACCGATTTATATCCAAAAATTGCCCTATTTTGGCATTGGCATGTGCAATTTATGTTATTAAAAGTTTTTTTTATTTTTTATTGTTTTTTTAATCAAATTAATATTATTTTGTTGTATTACCAAGTGTCTGGTAGTTACAAATATACTTTTATTTTTTTCATGGTATCAACCATTTTTTTATAATAACCGTTTAAATACCCATCAAAGTTTAGTTGTGAAAAAATTTACTTTTTTGAAAAACAACTTATTTTAATAAAAATCATTGGTACGATTCCCATACGTGTCTGAAAATTCGATTTGACCAAGCCTAAAGTAAAATACACATATAAAACATCTTTGTACACTAAATCGGACACGCAGACTTCGTTTTGATGTTTATTTTTAGGATTTGGGCTTATTGAAATTTGGGCTTATGAACCAATTTATACTCAAAAAATGACCTTTTTCAGCATATGCAATTCATGATGTTAATAAAAAAAATTGTAAACACAAATTAAATTAAAAACTATGTTTTAACAATGCTAGAAGTCTAAAGAACTCAAAAATTTTCAAAAAAATTTGAAAGTTACATGGACCACCAAAAACACAAACAACAAATTTTTTCGGCTTTAAACGCTAATTTAAGCTTAGTTTTTCAACGATTCATTGTTCCTAAGCCTAAGCAAAACCTAAAAATCAATCCAAATTGTAATATAATTGGTTTTTATTAAAATAAGTTGTTTTTCAAAAATGTAAATTTTTTCACAACTAAAATTTGATGGGTACTTGAATGGTTTATTATAAAAAATTGGTTGTTACTATGAAAAAAATAAAAGTTTATTTGTAACTGCCAGACACATGGTAATATGAAAAAAATAATATTAATTTAATTCAATTTTTAATAAAAAATTTTTCTTAATAACATAAATTGTACATGCCATAATAGGGCAATTTTTGGGTATAAATCGACTTATAACTCCTAATGAAACGCTCAAATTCTAAAAATAGCCACAAAAATCAAGTTTACGGGTCCAATTTAGGGTATGAAGATGTTTTATAAGTGTATTTTAATTTTAGGTTGGTCAAATCAAATTTTGAAACGCGTATGGGAATCCTACCAAACATAGGTGGGCAGTCTCTCGGATTTTGGGGGGGGGGGGTATAGGGGGGGGGGGTCAAATTTTAGGGGGGGGGTGTCCAGTAAGACCCAAATTTTGAAGGGGGATGTACCCAATATTTCCGCGCTGCCTTAAAATGAGCTTAAAACGCGTAAAAAAACGTAAAACAAGCTTATAAATGCTTTAAAACTGTGTAAAATTAAAATAAGATCTTATTGCAACTTATAAATTTTATTTTTTTAATTCTTTTAATAAAAATGTGCAGTGGAGCAGTCAGGATTTTATTTCAGGGGCGTCAGTCTGGGGAAGGGGAGAAAAAGTGTTGTCAAAGCGGCGTGAAGCGCTGCCGCCTGCGCCGCGTAGCGGCGCCAGCCGACGCAAAGCGTCGGTCGGGGGGTCTGGGGGTGTCCCCCCAGCCGCCGGAGGCGGAATTTTTTTAAAATATATACTAAAAACGGCTTAAAAATCGTCTCCTGGTGATCGCGTGAACATACCTTTTACTTTTGTTTTTTACCTAATTTCTACATAATTTTCTGTGATCTTAAAAATTCAATCAGGGGGGTTGGGGGGAACAATGCCCCCCGGAGGAGAAAATTTATAATTTGAGGCGCTAAAATACACTAGAAATTTTAATTCCAAATGATAGTAATTACAAAATTTAAGGTTTTTTTTAGCTATACTATACATTTATAACATGTGTTTAAAACGTTAAAAAAAGGATAATAGTGTTTTATAGTAGTTTTATTAAACATGTATGCCCTAACTACTGAATGGGATAATCGATTTGAAATTGAAAAACTAAGATAAATTGCCAATTTAAACTGCCGGCGTAGCAGGGAAATTTAAACTGCCCGTGTAGCGGGGGAATTTACAGGTAATAAAAGGTAATAAACAAGAAAATAAGGTAATAAACACTCCGCGCGAAGCGTGGAAAAATTTTTTAGTCCTTTTATAACACTTAAAAATTTTTCTTTGGGAGGCGAATTTGGGGGGGGGTGTCCCCGACTACCCCAAATTTAAGGGGGGGTGTCAGCAAAATCCGAAATTTTTTGGGGGGTATAACCCCCCCAACCCCCCCCCCCTGCCCACCTATGCTACCAAAATCATTTATATTACAATTTTGTTTGATTTTTAGGTTATGCTTAAGCTTAGGAACAATAAATCGGTGAAAAACTAAGTTTAAATTAGCGTTTAAAGTCAAACAAAATTTGTTGTCCATGTTTTTGGTGGTAACTTTTGAATTTTTATATTTTTTTGAAAATTTTTGAGTTCTTCAGACTTCTAGCATTGTTAAAACATAGTTTTTAATTTAATTTGTTTGTTTACAAATTTTTTTATTAACATCATAAATTGCATATGCTGAAAAAGATCATTCTTTGGGTATAAATTGGTTCCTAACTCTTTTCAATAAGCCCAAATCTTACAAATAACCACCAAAACGAAGTCTGCGTGTCCAATTTAGTGTAAAAAGATGTTTTATATGTGTATTTTACTTTAGGATTGGTCAAATCGAATTTTGGGACGCATATGGGAATCCTACCCCACCCCCCCCAAATTTTCGAATTTATTATTCCTGACCCCCTCTAGATTTTGAAATCTGACCCCCTCCCCTTTTGAGAAAATTTTAAGTGCTTTTTTTATACTAAATTTTCCAAAAACGTGAATTTTTAACATAAATTTTTGTTTTTACACCCATTTTATACCTAAATATCGCTTTTTATTCAATAACATATAGTATTATCTTATAAAGAAACTATTATTGAACATTTAATGGTTTAAAAGTATTTTGTTTTGGAAATTGGACCCCACCTGACCCCCCTCTAGGTTTCAAAATCTTCCACCCCGGGTCAAACCCCCCTAGAAATCTAGAGGGGGGTTCAACCCCCCTAGGACCCCCCCCAGATTTTGAAATGTCATTTACCCGGCATAAACACCCCCTAGCTTTTTCACCGTGTTCATCTATGGGGGACAAATCCTCAAATAAAGCGGGGGGGGGCATTTCCAGACAGTGTACAGGTCTGCTATAAGTACCTATTATTTCTATCTTTTTTAATTAATAAAACAATTTAAAAAAATACATAAAATTTTAAATGTAAAATATTCGAAACTTTCTAATAATTTAAAGTTATTATTGTTAATTCAGTGATAATTTTTTTGATATGAGCAATTCCAAAGACCAAGCAAACAAAATTAGGCTTAGAGCAAGACAGTTTGTATCCAGAAAATCCAAACCGCCTCACAATCGCAGTTATAACAGCAGGTAAAATCAAAAGATTTAATTTAGTTGTGCGAGTTACTGACTTAATTAATTTAACCTTAATTTCAGCCACCGGCTGCGGCTGTTATTTTTGCCATGCCTAAATTTATGAAATCAAATGCTTACTGCTTGCTAAATAAATGACATGACGATGCTTAAGAGCCGGACCGGACCGAACTGGACTGAACAAAAAGTCCGTCCGGCCCGGATCAGACTAGACCGTATACTCGGTTTCAAATTAAAAAATTATAACTAAAATCTTTTATAATTAAAAAAAAAATAAATGAAGAAATGTAAAATATTTAGAGCAAACAAATAATAGGTTGTGGGAAATATTTATTTAAAATTGACAAAATAAATAAAAAAAAAGGAAACTTAGTACAATATTAATAATAGAGGTTATTATATGTTGAATTGTAGTTTATAGTTGGCGGCCATTAAGTCGCAGATTGGATGTTGTTAATGAAAAAAAAAGAAAAGAAAAAAAATGAAAAGAAGAATGAAATGATGAAACAGTAGAATTAAACTATGCACAGACTATGCTTAGTAAAATATTAATTCTGTTATCTGATCATTAAAAAAATAAAATAAAATCTTAAAACAGTAAAAACACAATAAAAATTCCAAAATAACTGTGCAACGATTTTAAAAAAAATAAAATGTAAAATTTTTTAACAATTATCAGTTTAAAAGTAAAAAAAAAACTTTAATATATAAATATAAAAAAAACCGACCGGATATTTGAAAATTCCGCCTGACCAGACTGCAAAATGAGCCTGGACCAGACCGGATATCCAGTTGGGCCCTACTCTGCCTGTATGACATAATGAATGCGTCACGATTAATAAACAAAATTATATATTGTTCAACGTTCAAATTGTTATCAATATTATAACTTTTATAGGTTCATTCAACCAAACGCGTCCCAAATGCAATAGTAAAAAAATCCTTGTTTTTAAGCTAATTTCTTTATTTACGAATTTTGTAATTTGTATATAGTTTGTAAATAGATAGATTTTGAAAAATGAATTTCTTTAAAGAAAAAAGTTTTGAAACTAAAAACGAATTTGTCTGAAACAAAACATTTTTGATAATCATATACTTGATTTTTTTAAAAACTAACGGAGGACTCTTATAAATTTTTTTTGCTTAAACTTACAATTTAAGGAGATATTCTCCTCATACTTCCTGGTTATGTTACGTCCTTCCAGCAATCCAGCAGTACCTATCTTAGTTAGTATAAGTAAATTTACACAGTAGTATAAGTCTTGTATTATGTAAATATAAATAATATTATACAAGACTAATACAAGACATAACATAATACAAGACTTTAACTTTTTGAGTATAGGTAGTTTAAAATATTATTGTAACGTTAGTGGCTGTGCCCTCGCCCAAAAATGAAAAGTATCCAAAATTATTGCGCCATTTTTTACCAATTATGACGCCATCATCGCGAAATTTTTGCAGTTTTTAGCCTAATTTAATGCATTTTGCGCCATTTTAGACCTGTTTTCACTTGAATTTCTGTTCCTTTTTCCCCTTTTTCTCTTTTTTTCTCGTTCTTTCTCTTTCTCCCCTGATTTCCACCTGTTTTATTGCTTCCATTGCGGGGGGCAGTGCACAGGTCTGGATATATATTTTGTTGTAATAGTTTTGACAATTTAAAATCCTTTTCAGGCTAATTTTAGTCTTGATTTCTGATGACATTAATTCTCAAGTCAAGATTCTGTTTAAACTTAAGTTCTTATATTTTTTGTATTGTAGAACATCCTTATATGAACTGGAAAAGAATACTTCTACAGGAACTAGCGCTTCTACGGATTCTCCAAAAACAGAATTAAGGTACATATCCAGTGGCGTAGCCAGGATTTCGTTTTGGGGGGTCTGAGGGGGAGAAAAAGTGTCACAAAAGCAGTGCAAAGCATACATGGGCACGAGGGGGGGGGGTTGGGGGGGGGGTTAACCCCCCCCCAAATTCTGAGAAGTGGGGTTTAACCCCCCCCCCCCCCACTCAGAAGTGGGGGGGGGGGGAAAAGTTAACCCCCCCAAATTTGGAAAAATGAAGAAAAAAAATGTCTTTAAAATGACTTCTAACTGCCTCCAAACTTAAGTTTTGAGGTCAAAATGAATGTTTTAAGCAATAAAAAGCTCAAAAATGCAATAAAAGGGGCTTTTTGACCTAAAATTAGTGTTTTTAACCTATTTTTCCTTCAAAATCGAAAAACGATATGGGTAAAATGCACTCCAGAAAAAAAACGATATGGGTATTTTGCGTTTCTCGGATTTTAACCCCCCCCCCCGAATTTGGGGTTTAACCCCCCCCCCCACTCCGGACCAACTTGCCCATGTATGGTGCAAAGCGCCGCTGCTTGTGCTGCGTAGCAGCGCCAGCTAACGCGAAGCGTCGGCTGGGGAAAGCGGAAATTTTTTAAATGTGTACTAAAACTGCTAAAAAATCGTCTTTTGGTAATCGCGTGAACATACATTTTACTTTGTTTTTTTTTTTACCTAATTTCTATACAATTTTGTCTGAGCTTTAAAATTAATCTGGCGATGAAATTGTATATAACAAAATTATCTATTGCCTGATGTCTTTAAGTTTTGCGCATAAGTATGGCTGAAGTTACAAGTTAAACCAAGACTTAGGGGAAGGGAGATCTAAAATCCGAAAAACGCATTTTACCATACATGGACATGAGGGGTGGGTGCGGTTGGGAGATTACACCCCCGAATTCCTGGAAGGGGTGGGGCGGGTTTAACCCCCACTTAGAAGTGGAGGGGTGAGGAGAAAAAAAGGTTACCCCTCAATTTTGGAAAAAAAAGGTCTTTAAATTGACGTCTTACTACTTTAAAACTTAAAGTTTGAGGTCAAAAGTAGTGTTTTAAGCAATAAAAGCTTTAAAATGCAATGAAAACGAATTTTTGACCTAAAATTAGCGTTTTCCCCCTTTTTTCTGATAAATCGGAAAACGATATTGATAAAATGTGTTTCTCCGATTTTAACCCCACCCCTAAATTGGGGTTTAACCTTCCACTCAGTACCAACTTGCCCATGTGTGTATTTTGCACCTATATCGTTTTTTTCTAGAGTGCATTTTACCCATATCATTTTTAAATTTTAAAGAAAAAATAGATAAAAAACGCTAATTTTAGGTCAAAAAGTTTTTTTATTACATTTTTGAGCTTTTTATGGCTTAAAGACTCATTTTGATCTTAAAACTTAAGTTTAGAGGTATTTAAAAGTCATTTTTAAGATTTTTTTTTCAAAAATAGGGGGTAATCTTTTTTCTTCTGCCCATTTCTTAGTGGTGGGGTCTAACCCCCCTTCTCAGAATTTGGAAGAAAGGGGGGGAGTTAATCTCCTAAACGCCAAACCCACTATGTCCACGTTGAACCCCCCCCAACTCCGTACCAACTTACCCAATTAAATTTATATACAGAATCTTTGTTTAAAATTATACATACTATACCAGGGGTGGGGCCTTGACTAAAACTACACCAACAACAGTGTTGGTATAGAGTATTATGCAGTCATATCGAATATGCATAGCCGGCCCGCTTTTGCTCTAAAAAAATTAATATTTATATTTAATAAAATTCCATCTCTAACCTGGGCTCATTTGCACAAAAAAAACTACAGATCGATGTAACCAGAGTTCGTCTATAGGCAAGTCCGTAACCAGTATGGGGGGGATTGGGGGATTAGATTAATATCCCCTCAAATTCTGGGAAGGCAAAAAATTTTGGTTTGGTTTTTTTTTTTAAAAATTAGAAAAAAAATTTTTTTCCAAATCACTGCAATGTATTAAAGCTAACTAAAATGCATCATTTAGAGTGATTTAGGTTTATGAATAAAACTCTTCTTTATAAAAAAGGAATTATTTATATTTCAAAATATTAGTGCAGTGAGTTTAAAAATATTGTATTTTTATTTCGTATAAATATTTGCACAAAAACGGCACTATCAAAGAGCAGGAAATCACGATTCGACCACTTTTTTGGTATAAAAAAGCGGTTTTCTTAAGATTTTTTATTGTAAATGCTTTGGTTACTCACTTTAACACCGTCTTCTTTAATTACTTACTCACTTAAACTTTTGATATTAATAACTTTTAGCATTAAGTATAAAAACTTAACTAAAATTAAATAAAGATTTTTTTTATTTTTAGAAAACGTTTGTTCTTTTTTAATTAAAATGGTAATAAAATACCTAAAATTATTTTATTTTATATTTTTGTTTTGTTGTATTTATAAAAACATAGAAAATAAATAAAGATTAGGTAGGTACTTAAATTTAGGGTTCCTGGTGCTTTTTTTAGAGCTTAAAATTAAAAAATTTTCCACCCCAGGGGTCAGAATGCCCCCGGACCCCCTGACAAGGGGCTCCGCCCCTTGACCCCGCTTGTGGGGGGGGGGGGGCTCCCGCTCCCCAGACCCCCTTTGTGGGCACCTATAAAGCACCTTCCCGAAAATCCCCCACCTCAATAGAAATCCTGGCTACGGCCCTGATAGGGGATAGTCAATTGCACAAAAAACTAGGGTAGTCAGTTAGAACGATTTTGATCTAAAGGGACAGGTAGGTCAAGAGATATCTGATTTTTAAATGAAAAAAAATATTTTAAATATCGATAAACATTTTACAAACTATCAATAAATTGATTTTATGGCATTTCAAATACAAATAATTTGTTTTTCGCTAAAATATAGATATCACAACAGAAAAAACAACTAAATTAAAATTTTTGCAAAAAACCTAAAACATTTCCAATTTTTTAATACCAGAACTTATTATAAAATGGAAATAAACCATTTTTAAAAATTTTATTATTTTTAATTAAATAAAATACATAGTAAGCTTTTGTTTTACTCACAAACTGTTTTTATTTAAAACACATGTCCACTGTTTAAGATTTGTTGCAAATATTGTTTGATGTTTTAAAAATCTTCATTATGCCAGAAACCATGCTTGCAAAATAGTAAACGCGCAACCAAAAAGTTTTTAAACTAAACTTTAGCCACTCTATTTTGGGTCGGCGGGGATAAAAATTTCATAAATCTGTGAGTGTTGTCACGTTTGGCGTAACTTAACTGTTTATAACCCGCATTAGCCGTGATTGTACAGAGAGTTTTAGTTTTGATGCTGGGGGAGGCGTATTTCAGTACAAAAAAATTTTTAAAGCCCCAGGCCCAAGGGGGGGGGGCCTTCCCCCTACAAATTTTAAAGGTTAAAAAAGCAGGATAAACGTCTAAAGCTGTATAATAAACTGTTTTTGGTATAATAACGTTTTACCCAACGTTTTTTTAATAAAAAAATTAAAAAGGATATGGGAAAAATTACCTGCGCCGCCGCTATAGGTGGCTAAAAATTTAGAAGAAGGGGCAGGGACGTACCGAGCACTAGGTCAGAAACGTACCAGCCAATACCACACCCCATTATGAAAAAACCTCAATGGGGAGGGGAGTTTGGAAATTATATCCCCTCAATAACGAAACTGTCAAATCTACGGGGAGGGTTGTCCACTAGAACCCTTTTTACCTATTCACACCAAAAAAAAACAAAAGAAAAAGATTTTGACAACTTTTAACTTATTTTAACTGGGCTTCTTTTTAAAGCCCTTATGATAAACTCTTGAAAATATGGTTTATAAGTTTTATTCTGCAAACGTTTTACGACCAACGGCAATCAAAATAGGTTTAAATTAAAATCCCAAGGCTTAAATGCAAAGCGATCAAATGTTGCAACTAAATGCGCGGTAAATAATTTTTTAAAAAAAGTTACACCTATAAACACTAAACCCAAAACAAGCCAAAACGCCCTTTGGACTTGTTCCTTTGGACGAAGTATAAATGCCAATTATAACTTCATTATTATTAAAAATTTCAGCAAGCAAATTATTCTTAAAATTTTTTAATTAAAGACCATTTTGGCATACACATCTGTGAACTGCCCCAGGGTTTTATTGGGGGGAGGCAAATTTAAAATGGGGGAACGGGGGGCAATTTGTTTGAAACTGGGAGGCAATAAAACGGGGGGCAAGCAGGGGAGAAAGAGAAACAAAGAAAAAAAAGATAAAAAGGACAAACAAGCGAAATTTAACCAAAAATAGGTTTAAAATGACTTGAAATGCTATAAAATAAGCTAAAAGCTGCAAAATTTTTTTCTCTTTCTCCTCTGCTCCCCCGTTTTCTTGCTCCCTCTGTTTCGGAAAATCCCCCCATTTTGAAATTGCTCCTCCCGAATAAAACCACCTCCCCCGGGGGGGGGGGAAGGCAGTGCACAGGTATGGACTTTGCGCGAAGCTGAAATTTTTTTACCAATTAAAATTCATTAATAAAAAACGTATTATTTTTGTTCATTGGATTAAATTTGAACTTGAGTAATATTTTACACAATTTTATTGTTAAAGGGTGAATTTCAGTTTGTTTTTAACTCCAATAGCAATTGGAGTTAATTTTTTTATTTTTTGCGCGTTTATTTTCCTTACTTCTTATTAATTTCAGAGTACTGCGTCGTCACACTTTGGAAAGCGCCCAGGCATCCGCCCGACAAAGTAGAGAACCGACACCTTCCCCAAAAAAACTAAAAAAAGAACCGCCAGAAACGCTGATTAACTTGTCTTTCGCAGACATTCAATCAGAAGACTACAACAAATTTAAAGACGTGTCCTGTCCAGTCAGCGGGTGCTTGGGACAAGGTATATTTAAACACGGTCACACTTTTACGCAATGTAAGATACAAAAAGCACTGTCAACAGCATACAAGCCGCTCGCATTTTGTAAAAAATACATAAGACTTTAATCTGTGCAAAAATTACGCACACTGGAGACAAAAAATAAAAACGTTATATCACAATAAACATGAAGTGAATGAGTGGATGGATCTGTAAAAAAGGCAGGTCAATGTTTAGCTTAAACGTTCGTTCATTAGCTAAAATAGTGAGGTCAACCCCGTTTTTTCCAAGTTAAAATTCATGTGACGTCGGGGTAGAAAGTTTGTATTCCAATTTTAACACATGGTTAAAATAATTTTTTTTAGGAAATATCCGTGTCTAAAAACTAGTGAGTACTGCAATTGACATAATGTGATACTTTTTTGTTTTTACTTTCAATTTTGCCTTGATTATTTTATTCTTTATTTAGGTCATTTGAGTGGTCGTTATATAAAACATTCTTCCAGAGCCACATGTCCACTTTATCACAACTTGACTCCGCAGCAGTGTGCGGTAGGTGCTTTTTGTCGTTATTATAATAACTCACTTAATACAGACCTCAGCACGGTCTGGAAACGCCCCGCTTTATTCGATGGTTCCCCCCCCCTCCCCCGTTTATTGCTTCCCCCTTCTGACCAAAAATAAAAAAATACCCAAAAATTAATTTTTGACCTACTATGACGCCATCATCCCAAAGTTTTTGCTGTTTTTAGCCTATTTTAATGCATTTTAAACCATTTTAGACCTATTGTTACCTTAATTTCGCTTTTACTGTCCCTTTTTTTCCTTCTTTTTTCTTTTCTTCCCTGTTTGTCCCCCCATTTTATTGCCCTCCCGTTTAAAAAACTTGCCCCTCCCCCTTCGTTTTGGAATTGCCCCCCCCCAATAAAACCTCCAGGGGAGCAGTGCACAGGTCTGCTTTATATAACAAAGACCCTTTATTGTAGCCATTGGGCAATTCATTGACTGTCGTTTAATTAAAAAAACCTTGTGTACAAACATTTCTCCTTTTTTATGTGCTAAATGTCCCAAAATAGACAAACTTTTAAAATTTTCTGGAGTTGGTAGAGAGTGGGGTAAAAGAATAAGTACACCAAAAATGTGCATTTTCGGAGGGAGATGGTAGTTTATTTCCCTCGGACCACTATGAATGCACGGGACGGCGATGACCAACATAGGTGGCCAGGGGGGTTGAGGGGGTTATACCATACATGGGCAAGTTGGTCCGGAGTGGGGGGAAGGGTTAAAGTTAAACCCCAAATTAGGGGGGGGGGGTTAAAATCCGAGAAACGCAAAATACCCATATCGTTTTTTTCTGGAGTGCATTTTACCCATATCGTTTTTCGATTTTGTAAAAATAGGTAAAAAACGCTAATTTTAGGTCAAAACGCCCTTTTTATTGCATTTGTGAACTTTTTATTGCTTAAAACATTCATTTTGACCTTAAAACTTAAGTTTGGAGGCAGTTAGAAGTCATTTTAAAGACGGTTTTTCCTTCATTTTTCCAAAATTGGGGGGTTAACCTTTTCTCCCCCCCACTTCTGAAGGGGGGGGATTAAACCCCCCTTCTCAGAATTTGAGGGAGGGGTTAACCCATACATGGGCAAGTTGGTCCGGAGTGGGGGCGGTTAAAATCCTAGAAACGCAAAATACCCATATCGTTTGTTTTTTTCTGGAGTGCATTTTACCCATATCGTTTTTCGATTTTGAAGGAAAACTAGGTAAAAAACGCTAATTTTAGGTCAAAAAACCCTTTTTATTGCATTTTTGAGCTTTTTATTGCTTAAAACATTCATTTTGACCTCAAAACTTAAGTTCTGTTTGGGGCAGTTAAGTCAATTTAAAGACATTTTTTTTGTTTATTTTTCCCAAATTGGGGGAGGGGGTTAACGTTTTTTCCCTTCCCCCCCACTTCTGAGTGGGGGGATTAAACCCCCTTCTCAGATTTTGGGGGGGGGGGTTAACCCCCCCAACCCCCCCCCGTGCCCATGTATGGGTTAACCCCCCAACCTCCATCCCCCAACCCCCCTTCCCCCCGGGCTCATATGGGTTATACCCCATCCCATAGGTGGGCAGCCTCTGGATTTTGGGGGGTATAGGGGGGCAATTTTTAGGGGGGGTCAAATCTTAGGGGGGGGGTTTCTGGCAAGACCCAAATTTTGAGAAGGGGTGTACCCAATATTTCCGCGCTGCCTTAAAATGGGCTTAAAACGCGTAAAAAACGTAAAACAAGCTTATAAATGCTTTAAAACTGTGTAAAATTAAAATAAGACCTTATTGCAACTTATAAATTTTATTTTTTAATTTTTTTAATAATGATGTGTTTTATATACTCTTAGAATTAGATTAGAAATCATAGTTTTTTTAATAATTACGTAATAATAGAATAGTAATTATATTGTCTTGATTATAAAGTGAAGTATCACAAACTTTTTAATCCATAATCTTGTATTTAATTAAAGAATATATACATACATGGGGGTAGCCAGGAAGGGTCTACTAGACCCCCCTTTTGGGTCGGCAAAGGGAAAAATTTGGAGTTCAACCCCCTTTTGGGTTGCCAAGGATAAAAACTTGGGGGGGGGGGTCTAGAACAGTGGCGTGCCCAGAATTTCAGTTGGGGGGGCGGTCTGGGGGGGTAAATTCTAATCCTGAAGGGGAGTTTGGGGGGGGGGAGGGGCGGGATCCCCCCAGTAATGGGGGGTCTGGGGGGCGAGAGCAGGGACGTAGCCCGAGGTTCATTTGGGGGGTGGGGGGGGGGGGGTTGGGGGGTTTTTTGGTTGGTGGGGGGGGGGGGGGTTGGGGGAGGGAGGGCGGATTGACCAAAATTAGGTGTTTCCTTTTTTCCTTAATGAAATATGGTATGTACAGAAAAAAAAAATTCGCGGGGGGGGGGGGGGGGGCTCCGCCCCCCCCCCCCCCTGCTTGCGGCGGGGGACGCAAAAAAAACCAGAAAAAAAATCTCAAATTTTCCGAAATTTGGGTTCCCTTCTCGGCGTCCGAGTTTCATTTTGGGGGGGAGCCCCCCTTAATTTTTGAAAACGTTAAAAAAGCAGGGGTAAACGTAGATAAAGCTGTATAATACACTGTTTTTGGCCTAATAACCTATTATCTAATGTTTTTAGCGCTAAAAACATGTTTTCTTAGTTAAAAATTACATAAGCACACATTGGCAGAGCCTGGATTTTACAAAAAAGGAATTTAGAGACGTTAGTTTCAGATCCCTTGGATAAACCCACATTGTAAACCAAAGCACATGAGCAGCATCTCGGCTCCATGTTTTCTAGGGTACCTTCCTATATGAAAAAATCCGAGCGAATGCTAGGCGGCAGGAAAATTTAGGAGGGAGGAGGTACATAAATCGACCAATATGATTGTTTGTTTTGCTTTCTGTGTAGTACTTATTACTTATAAAAATTATTGTACTAACTTTGGAATAACATTAGCATCAGGCAACATAAATAACGAGATATATATGTATGTATACTATAGAAAGTGACCGCTGAGCGAAGCAAAGCGGAACAAATTTTTGGTTTTTGGGGGTCCATTGGGGTACTAAAATTATTTTAAAGTTTGGCGCCGAGCGATTAGCGAGGCGCTAAAAAGTTTTAAATTTTTGGCCTCTGAAATTCCCCAAATTTTACTATCTGGCGACCATTCGGGGGGGGGGGGAGGCGCCGCCCCCCCCCGCCCAGCCACTATCCTTATTTTTTCCCGTCTGACCATTTCGGGGGGAGGGGCGGCCGCCCCCCCCCCCTGGCTACGTCCCTGGGCGAGAGCCCCCCGGCGGGGTCAAGGGGCAGAGCCCCTTGTCAGGGGGGTCCGGGGGGCAGAATGCCCCCGGGGGAAAAATTTTTAATTTAAGGTGCTAAAATACACCGGAAATTTTAATTCCAGATGATATTTATTACAAAATTTAAGGATTTTTTTATCCCTTTCCATTTAAAACAGGTGTTTAAACCGTTAATAAAAGGTTAATAATGTTTAATTAATGTTTGTTGAATAATAGGAGAAAAAATGAAGTATATGACATAAGCAAAGTAATAAACACTCCGCGCGAAGCGCGGAGTGTGTTTTTCTTCTGGAGGCGAATTGGGGGGGTGTCTCCGGGTACCCCAAATTTAAGGGGGGGGGAGGTGTCAGCAAAATTCAAAATTTTGGGGGTATAACCCCCCAACCCCCCCTGCCCACCTATTCCCCATCCCCAAAATCTCGATTATAGACGACACACCCCCTAAAATTTGGGGGTAACCGGACACCCCCCCCCCCTAAAATTTGAGAGGGAGGGTCCCACTACTAAAAACGCTAAAAATGAAATATTTGAGGTATACCCCAAAAAATTTTTTTGGGACACCCCCTCCCCCCCTCAAATTTCGGGAGTCGGGTATACCCCCCAAAACCCTGAAGGCTGCCCACCTATGATGAAAATCGCCCCGTTATTAATGGGTGTGCTCTCCCCTGTTTGAAACGATAAAAAAGATTAAAAGAGTTTATCATTTTTGGCCTATTTTCGCAAAAATTTTGCTGTTTTAATTTTTTTTTGTAAAATGTAACGCATTTTGTTTTGACCTATTTTCATTAAAAAACTTTTTTGTTTTTTTGTTTACGAATTTTTTTGCTCATTCCTGGTTAAAAAATTGCACTTCTTTATTTTAAAAACGCCCTTCCCTGTTACACCACGGGGCATTGAATTGCACTGGTATAAAGAGAGATGAAATTTTATGAGCAGTATGGACCTACCTAGCATAACAAAAATTGGGTCGGCGGTCTAACCACGAAATAAAGTTCCTCTCAAATTAAATGCATTTATTTGTATTATTTTTGAAACAGGAAATATTATATACAAAAATAAAACATCTACTTGAAAAATTTTAGTGGTCTTTTTGTATTTAATTAAGCATCACAAAATGTTTTTTCTGATTAATTAAAAAAATTTACATATGAGAAACCTTAGTTACGCTTAATATAGCTCTAAATAATGGTCAACAGTTAACGAAAATACTCGAAATTGTTTTAATTTAATTGTTTAATCTCCGGTTTGTGAAAAAATTTGGTAAAAATCATTGGTTTTATAACGAATTCTGATTTCGCGGCGGGACCGCAGACCCAAATTTTTGTAATGCTAGGTAGGTCCATTGCAAACCTTTTAGGCAATGAAAAATGAAAGGATTGATGGTTTGGCACTCGATGTTATTGACACTGTCCTCGAACAGCAGGGAATAAAATCTAAGGTACCTCTACCAAAAAAATTAAATTATTTATCGTTACAAAAGATCAGATTAGTAGGCCTGGCCAAATTTTTGGGTGAGCCTTTAAGATCCGTTTACTAAAGGCGTCTTAAGTGTGCTTTGATATCCCGATGTCCAGGAGCGACCGTATTTGAAGAAGCATCTAGACGAAAGGAAGATATATCTGTTTTTCTGATAAAGGGAAAATTCACCAATAAATCATTTATTTCAGTTGGCAATAACAAAATTATTAAAGTATGCACTTTTCCCGAAAATTGTTTTACAAATCCTATGAAAAGGACAATTATTATTACAATGTGCAAGTTAACGTATTATCTAGCTAACGCGCTTTTTATTGACAAGTTTCTCGACAGTAGTTTGTTGTAAAAGCAGTCGAAAATTTTCAGGGGTATTCCCAAAAAAAAACATTTTGAGTTTAGTACTAAAATCCCGTAAAATTAAGAGGGAGATGTAGTTTGAAATTTTTTGGGAAGAAAATGGTATACTGTTTCATTCCACCCGCCCCACTCTACCCTGCCCAACTGTCGCTTTTTTATTTTTGTACAAAAAGGTTGATTTGATTTTGATCCTAAAATTGTGATGTTGTGCTGAATTTTTTAAATTAAAACTTGAATTTAGGTATTTAAAAAACGAATGCTCTTGCTGCATAAGATACATGCAATTATTAATGTTTAACTATGAGCGATTGAATTATCTAACTAATCTAACTAGTTATAATTATTGTTATTGTAATATTATGTTTTTTTCGTAGAAGAGATCATCTGTAAATAATCGATTATCGGAAATGCGGGCAGAAATTGTTGAAGAACTCAGATCCAACACTACTGACGAACAAAAAGAATGGTAATAAAATAAGAACTGAAAACTATAAAAAACAGGCTTTCAGAGTTGGGTGTCACAATAGGTGAGCAGCGGACGCAATACACCGTCAAAATCTTGAAGTTCTTGTGGGTCACAGTACTATGAGTCATGGTTTTGATTTATAGTCTATACAAAAATGATGCGAATTTTTTTTATAATCCGTTGAATGCGCACGATTTTCGCGAAAGTCAAAGTCAAAGTTTATTCTAGAAAGAATATCACAAGCAAAATACAATAATTGCGAACCAATTACGGCCGCCAGGAAACTAAAACAAAGACATGGTTATTCTCTAGAAAATGACTCAAAGGCTTAAAAAAGCACTAAATTGAGCCATTAGTAAGCTATTCTTTTGAAATAAAAATGAAAGTGAGAAGTTGATAATAATATTTCTGTATAAAGATTTAAAGTTCTTAAAAAAAATTTATTTTTTTTTATTAACCACATAAGAACATATAATTCAAATGATAAACAAAGATATTAAAATTTATGTATTTAAAGTTTTTTTAAATAAATCCAAGGTAGTAACTGAAATTTGTTCTTGGGATAAAGCATTCCATTTGCTCACAACTCGATTGCAAAAAAAATATTTTCTCACATTAATTCTACTTTTCTGAACTTTTAACTTAAATGAATGGCCTCTTGTTGGATTCTGATTCAAACTAAAAAAAGAGTTTGGATTAAGACTTGTTTTTTGATTCAAAATTTTATAACATTCACATAAATCAATATTATTTCTTCGTTGTTCAAGTTTTTCAAGGTTTAGGTAACTAAGACGTTCTTCATATGATATATACTTTTTCTTACATCGTTTAAAAATTCGTCTAGTAAAACTACGTTGAACATTTTCAATTTGTTTAATGTCTTGTTGTAAAAAAGGGTTCCACACAACACTGGCATATTCCAAGACAGGCCTGACATAGGTAGTAAAGGCCTTTATTAAGTTTTTTTCAGAATTTGAATTAAATGCCCTAAAAATTAATGAAGACATTCTTAAGGCCTTTTTAACAATAATTTTACAATGATCTGAAAATTGCAGATTATTCGAAATGTAAACTCCTAAGTCTTTTACTAAGTTGGTTTTTGTTAAAATGTTTCCATCTATAGTATAATCATGATCAATAAAATTATTTCTTTTAGTAGAAATATGAAGAACTTCACACTTAGTTTCAGACAGTCTCAGTTGCCAATTTTTGGACCATAAAGCTAATCTGTTTATATCTTCTTGCAATTGATTCCTTTTTGTTTTTTCATCTTCATTTGAAAAAATCGTATAAACTTTCGCATCGTCTGCGAAGAGTTTAATATGAGAATGTTGTATAGTGTTTATGATGTCGTTAATGTAAATAAGAAATAAAAACGGGCCTAACACGGAGCCTTGTGGAACTGAACTTTCCACCTTATAGTATTTTGACTCTGCATCATTAATGACAACTTTCATGTATCGATTATTAAGAAAACCTTTTATCCAATTTAAAAATTTTCCTGTAACTCCATATTTTTCCAATTTATATAAAAGCTTTGGATGTGAGACAGTATCAAAGGCTTTAGCAAAATCCAAATAAATCGTATCCACATTTTGTTTGTTTTTTAGTGCTAAAGTCCAATCATTTAATGTCTCTAGAAGCTGTGTTATGGTTGAACTTCCAGCCTGAAAGCCGTGTTGGCACCAAGACAAAGTGTTTTTAAAAAAGATTGAAAGTTCATCTTTAACAAGCCTCTCCATAATTTTACATGAATATGAAGTTAATGATACAGGTCTATAATTATGTTCATTGCTCTTTGTGCCTTTTTTGTAAATAGGTATCACTAAAGCGATCAACCAATCTAATGGCAAGATCCCACAGTCAAAGGATTTTTTAAATATTATAGCTAATGGCTCTGCAATTACTGATGACAATCTTTTTAAAAAGTATGCCGGTAAGCCATCAGGAGTTCTAG
The DNA here is from genome assembly GCA_030248175.1 of Microlaimidae sp. YZB2_3. Lineage (NCBI taxonomy): Eukaryota > Metazoa > Nematoda > Chromadorea > Desmodorida > Microlaimidae > Microlaimidae sp. YZB2_3. Next base: position 30,529 of record JASAMX010020228.1, on the reverse strand, counting down.
ACAACTTATTAGGGAGTTTTTTAATAACTTTTATTATTTTATTTTTTGTAAACGACATATTTTCTAGAATTCCTATTTTATTTGGAGCAAAATATGGTAATTTACCGTCATCCTTGGTGAAAACGGAACTAAAATATTTTGCAAAAGTTTCTGCTTTATCTGTATTGTCGACAGTAAAACTATTATCTGACTTACGCAATGGTGGAATTCGTTCTTTTGTTTTAATTTTATTGTTAACAAACTTGTAAAAACTATCTTTGTTTTTAGAGTTTAGAACCTGCTCTTCTTGTGATATAATGTAATTGTTTACCAAACTTTTATAATCTTTACAAATTTGTTTGTATTCAACTTTGTTAGCAATGCACTGGTTTGTTTTAATCTTATGCCATAGTTTAAGTTTTTTTCTTTGTAATTTTTTAATATAATATGGAAACTTTCTTTTGTTAATTTTTTTACTAACTATTTTAACGGGTATGTGTCGATGCAAGCCTTCACTAATTATATTTTTAAAGCACTGCCAATATTCCTCAACTGTCAAGCACGCTGAAAACATTTGATCCCAATTAATTGTAGACAGGTATAAAAATAAGAGTTCATAGTCTCCGTTTGCAAAATCAAGTACTAATGATTGGTTATCATTATTTTCTTCATAAAACATAGCATTATTTATAGAAAAATGTACAGAATTATGATCTGAAGTTGAAAACCCTGGCAAAATTTTGGTTTCATAAAATATTTCAACATCATTAGATAAAATTAAATCAAGAGTTTTAGATTGTCGTGTGGGTTCAGAAAAAAGTTGAAATAAAGCTTGTTCTTGAAAAAACATGTACCATTCTTTTTCGTTTTGATTGTTAGATTTTATTTCATGAAATTCCCACCCTATCCCAGGGAGATTGAAATCTCCCGTTAATAATATTGTACCATGAAAATCTTCAATAATTTCCTGCAATGATTGAAAAATAATTAAATCTTCTTCTTTTGTTGTTTGTGGCCTTCTATATAGGCAAATCAGTCTTAGTTTTGTTTTATCGATCATTTTGATATCGGTTGCAACAATTTCAACATTATTGTATTTTACAGAAACATCAACTTGAACAGCGTTTAAATACTTTTTAGTGAAAATACAAACCCCTCCCCCTTCTTGATTAATTCGATCTTTTCGAAATACATCATAAAATTCTAACCTATTTATCATTTTATTTGTAACTGAAGAGTTTAACCATGTCTCCGTTGTACATAATAAGTCTAAATCGCCATAAACACTGTCTTCACCTGAAATCAAAAAATCAAATTCTTCAAGAGAATTCTTAATACTGCGTGCATTAAAATAAAGTCCATGAATAAGCTTATTTTTAGCGCAACCAGTTCGCTTTTTATCCTATTTTGAATCTAATTCTTTGATTTCTTTTTTATTGGTAAGATCGTACAAAAGCGGCGAACCGTCGTCCAAATAACGGACGGTGATTCGCCTATTTGAGTCAGAGTCAACTAAACGCCTCTTTTTTTCCAAGAGCTTTTTCTGGACCACTCGTTGATCTTCCGTTAGCGAGGGCCGGATATAAACACCTTTATACTTATCCGACCCTTTCAAGTGTACCGCTGACTTAAAAACATTGTTCCGAATCCGATTTGAAGCGAAGCGGATCTTAAGAAGTCGTGGATGTCTGTCAGATTTCATTCCGGATTACATTGGGATATTGGCATAAGTTGAGAGACATAGTTATTAGAAATTGGTTTTGGTGTTGACAAATGGGGAAACATGTTTGCAAGTAAGAAAACACTTAAAAAAGAGCTTTTTTTAGCTTCGATATTTGGTAATTTTGTAGGATTTTAACTTTGAAAATATGTTTTTCTAACAAAATAACCTTGAAATTCGAAAAAAATAAACTTTTAAGGCTTTTTTTTTGGAAAAGTTTTTAATTTTTAGAGGTTTGCTGCTGTAAGCATACGGGCTTGGAATGCTTCCAAATTTTAAATTCGTCATTTTTGACAGCTTATTAACATAGATGTTTTTGGTGCAGGGGCGCACAAAGAGGCAGGGGGGGCCACCCCCGGGTGGGGAAGGCCAAAATTTTTAGGGGGGGGGTTCAGGGGGGTCCGGACCCCCTGGCTTTTTAGTGCGAGATTTCAAATTTAGGGGGGGTTTAGGGGGGTCCAATTTTTCAGCAAAATTTTTTTAAACTCAATAATTTAAGTGTTTTTAGGTCTAATATTGAATTTTATGTATTAAAACAGCCTATTTAGGCCTAAAAAGTGTATTTAAACACTGTTTTTAACTAAAAACCTGTGTTTTTGACAGTAAATAAAAAATTATACTTCCAAATTGGGGGAGGGGGGTCCAGCCTTCCAGGGGGGGGGGGTAGGTCGGACCGCTCTCGAGCTTGGGGGGAGGGGGGGGGGCCCCCTGGATTTTTTCCAGGGGGGGGTCCAAAATTTTGGCTCTAGGGGGGGGGGGGGTGCACGTGCACCCCTCTGTCCCCCCCCCCCCCCCAAAAACATCTATGCTTATTAAAAGCTTAATATTAGGTTTTTTTACACAAACTATATATCAAAATTCGTCATATGGGATAAATTTTACATTTTTGATGGTTTTGAAAAATAAGTTTGAAAAAAAATTTTGGCATTCGTGTTTGCCCCCCCCCCCCCCCCCCCCGGGGTATCAACCCCCCCCCCCCCCCAAAAAAAAAAAAAAAATTTAGGTCAAAAGTAAGGAATAAAAATTGGCGGACATTTAATATATAACAGATCAATATCGTACACACTTCGAGCAGGAAGCAAAACAAAATAAATAATTCGTACAGTGTATTACTGTGGCAAAAAGTCGCGAAAACCGCGCGCATTCAACGCATTATAAAAAATTTAAGCCAGCCGATTTCGCTAAAACTTTCAGAAAAAACTCAGAAAAGTATGTTTTAACAGCATACCAAGCGGCGTTTCTATTTTCGTACTAATAAAAAAGTTTTTTTTTTGGGACCAGGTTTTTTTCACCGCATCGGCTGTAGTGATGACGTCATCGAAAACATTTTTTCCTAACCTTTTCAAAACATAGCCAAGACTCTAAGCTATGCTCCCATATATGTCCCGCTCATATTCTATCCTCCGTTATGGATATATAACATTTCAAAGTTCCAGTTTTGTCGCCAGTCCGCATCATTTTTGTATGGACTATAGTTTTGAGAAGATACCCCCTCCCCTCCATAAAAATTTTGGCGGGCCTACTTTTTTAGAGAAAATTTCCAAAAATATCGCTGCAAAATTCTGGGAAATATAACTGTCCCCCTCCCCACTCCATAAGAAATTAAAACGTCTTGTTTGTTTTGATTATAGTCTGTTCAGAAATTATTAAGACTGAAAAAAAATATTCAAGTAAGCTTATCTTGTTAACAGTTCGCTTGATTAATGAGGACAAGAACTATATTAATGCATAGCTAAAATTAAACTCTATACGCAAAAAAATTCTATGGGGTTGCTGGAGGTAAAAATTTGGTTGTTCATTAAAGGTTAAATTTTTTGGCTCTTCGCTCATATAACTGAAACTTCCTTTTCGGTGAAAATTTTGGGGTTGTTTGGGGTTGATTTTTTAAAATTTTCTCAGCGCTTAATTCATAATACACTATCCATAACTTTTAAACAATGTTTTTTTTTGTTTTAAAACACCAGTGGCTATTTTTTAGTTTTTAACGCAGCTGAAGGATTTGTTATTACACGTTTTTGAGATTTAACTTTAAATATAAAAACTTTTAGAAAATAAAGACTTCGCGCGTTGCACTAATAATGTGTTGCACTAATAACCTTTTCAATGTGTTTTTAACAGTATTTTGAAATTTGGGGTACAACATCCCACAACTTTCCTTTTTGCAAAATTTGTATGGAGTGCAACCCCCACCCCCTCTCCTAAATCCTGACTAAGGCCCTCCTAATTGTGACCTGATTTTACAGGTTACGTTAATAATTACGTTAGAATATTTTATTTTTCAAAAAAATCGCAAAGTTTTAAAAATCGTAGGCGATATGCATTTTTTTACTAATGCATTTTTTTCTACCACTCTCCTCTTTTTTTATTGATCTTAAAAAGTTTTTCGATTGTTTATTTCTATAAACATCAAATTGGCTGCAAAGAAATTAAAACAAAATTTTGTTATGTTTTTTTTAAAGCAGAGAGGAATACCCGACACGTAAAAAATTTGCTTTCCTATAATTTATTGGGGAATTAATCGCCTAAATCCCGCCTCTTGACTACATTCTGACTAGTATTTTAAAAACATATTTTCAAACTGAGGTTCTGCCACAGAATTTCCTGCACCGTATAAAAAGTTTGTATTGGTAAATTTTATAAAATTGACAAAATATTTTTTAGAAATTGTGATGAGGTTTTCCAAGCTACAAAATCAAAAATTACGCCGATGAACTGATGGAACCTTTTTTATTAACATATTAATCGAAAGTTTCTTTAAATAACAAATTTTTTTAAGTAACAAAAAAACCATCAAAATAAAACGAAATAATGATTAAAATAGAAGAAAAAATTTACTTATAATTAGTGGTTTACAATAAAAATTATAACATAAACTTTTCTTAAATCTTTTAGCAATATTGTCCTTAGTCATATGCATATCATGTAGTATTAGTTGTAGTTGTGAGATCTAGTTTTGGATAAGGTGATATAAACAGCAGCTCGCATTTTATTAGGAGGATTGAGGTTTTAACGCAAGCAAAACAATAATTAATATTAGTTGGATTAGTACAGAATATTAATTGGACTTAGATTTCAAAAAATAAAACTTTATTATTTTTTTAAACTTTAATGATGTTTTAGTAATAATAATTAGTTTTGTTAGGTATGACGGAATGGATCGAGAAGCGCCAATTGAAAATTTATCCACTGAAATGGATATTAAACTATTTCGACAAGCTCAAGCGTTATTGGCTGAAGATATTGTAAGTGGTATTTTTTAAGATTTTGCCAATATAATTTCAAAAAAATTGATTTAGGGTAACTGACTTAATTTCGGCCACCTTTTTTTTAATTTTTTTGGATAAAGTTTTTTCTGGTTTTTCTAATCGACCCAAAATTTGGTCTAAAAATCAAACGATAACTATTTTTGTTATTCCAGTACAATATTTTAAAATTTCTATTACACTTAAAGATCAGTGGAGGTTTAAATATTTTTATAGTGGCCGAAATAAAGGCGCGAGCCATTAACTTCGACCACGTAGAACAAACTGGCTATAACTATTGCCAAAACAAACAATAAAAATTTTTAAAGCTGCAAATTTATCCTTAGGTATTTTTCTTGGTACATATAACTTAATTTTTTCCCATTTGCGAACTTTAATATTTATTAGCAAGACTTTAAATAAATATGTGAAAACCTTAAAAAAAACAAGTTTTAATAACCTGTATTCTTTGTTGAATTTTTTTGACTTAAAAAAACGTCAAAAAAGTCAAACGCGCAAAAAAATTCTTTATAAATACGGTAGTACAATGATATTTGAAAACAGCAAAAAACGACAGGTTCTTTCACCTAAATTTTAAGGTGGCCGAAATTAACGGAATCTTAAAATGCTCAATTAGTTAAACGCATTGCAAAGTGATTTTGAAGAAAATATCGAAACATGAAAATTAACAATTTTGAGCCTTAAATAGAGGATATTTTAAGGTTATATAGTGCTTTGTTCTAAATTTGATCCAGTTTAAACACAAAGCAAAAATTAAGAAAATCACAAAAAATTCGCTTTTTGTATAAAAATGTTGATAATACAGAATAACAAAAATAAAAAAACTTTTGCAAAAACACCTTATTCAATATTCATCCAGTTACTTTTGTGCTAGTTCTTTTGTGTTTTAAAAATAAGCCAATTTTCTAACACCCTAAATTGGTGGCCGAAATTAAGGCCTGGCCGAAATTAAGTCAGATACCATACGTTTTTTTAAACATAAAAAGGAACAAAAATTTTGAAAATATAATATGGTTGAGAAGGCTGGCGCGAGACGATAGTAAAACATATTTGTGCGAAAACTCCCGGATTTGTTTTTACAAAATGTAATTGTCAACATAGAACCAAACACAACTATGCACTAAAAAACAAAATCTTCCTTTTCTGAATGTAGAAATTAACCCCGCCGTAGTCTCATCTAATCCGATGTCGTTCGCATGTTTGGTTAAATTAATAAATTTGATCAAAAAATCAGTAGGGAGTTATATTTTTTTCTTACTGAGAATATTGATTGACTAAAAGCGAAGCTGAAAGATCATAAAACATACGACTTTGGCGTGATATTATTTAAAATCGCGTCTTGTTTAATGAAACGGGCTGCAATTAGATTGATTGTGGGCTCACTCCCTTTATTTCTATCTTCTTGTGCATGTGATAATAATATAATAACATTTTTAGGAAGAGCGGCCCAGTGATTTTCCAGTAATGGATGCAAAGCAGATTCAGTGGTGCCGGATGGGTAATTTCGAAATGAAGGCCTGGTACCCGTCGCCCTACCAAGAAAGCATCCAGAAACTCTACAGAGTCTACATATGCGAATTTTGCCTTAAATGCCTTTCAAGTCAAACACTTCTAAGGCGACACGCGGTACGGAGAACGTAGTAAAAAATAAACAGCTAGCTAGCTAAACAACCATAGGTGGACAGGGGGGTTATACCCCCCGAAATTTCGAATTTTGCTGACACCCCTCCCCCACCTAAATTTGGGGTACCCGGGGACACCCCTACCCCGAATTCGCCTCCTGGAGAAAAATTTTTGAGCGTTATAAAAGGACTAAAAAATTTTTCCGCGCTTCGCGCGAAGTGTTTATTGCCTTGTTTATGTCATATACTTCATTTTTTCCTATTATTCAGTAAAAAAAAATCTATAAAACAAAAAAAATTTTACAAACAATTTGATACCTTAAAATTTCCGATTTCCAAAACATTACAACTGAAAAATAAGTACATTGAATTACAGCTGAGCAATGCAAAGTACCAGAAAATCTTTTTTAAATTACTTCTAACTTTTAAATTTTTTATACCACGATATAACAATCTAAAGGTGGGGTCCAGCGTGGTCGTATCAAGATTAAAAACCAAAGTAACACAAATTTGGAAGTGGAGACCAATTAAAACATTAAAAATGGAGTGGGTCTAGTGTGGTCGTACAAGATTACAAAACAAAATAATACAAATTTGTAAGTGGAGACTATATAATTAATGGAGCGCTGATTGAAGCGCGAGAAAATTTTTTAAAAATGGTCGTTCTAGACCCCCAAATTTTTATCCTTCGCGACCCAAAAGGGGGGTCTAACTCCAAATTTTTCCCTTTGCCGACCTAAAAGGGGGGTCTGGACCCCCCTGGCTACGCCCATGTATGTATATAATCTTTAATTAAATATAAGATTATGGATTAAAAAGTTTGTGATACTTGACTTTATAATCAAGACAATAAAATTACTATTCTATTATTACGTAATTACTAAAAAAACTATGATTTCTAATCTAATTATAAGAATATATAAACACATTATCAATAAAAAAATTAAAAAATAAAATTTATAAGTTGCAATAAGGTCTTATTTTAATTTTACACAGTTTTAAAGCATTATTTATAAGCTTGTTTTACATTTTTACGCGTTTTAAGCCCATTTTAAGGCAGCGCGGAAATATTGGGTACACCCCCCTCAAAATTTGAGTCTTGCCAGACACCTCCCCCCCAAAAAAAAATCCGAAAGGCTGCCCACCTATGTAAACAACTAAATATAAATTAAGAAATTTTAGTTTACAGAACGACTTACGGATTGATCCTAAAAAAAACTTTTCCTTTTTAAAATTAAATTTAGAAATGCCACGTAGAAAATGGAAGTTTTAGCTACCTAAGAAGAAGGTACTCGTACTCCATACTGGTGTGGCTTTCTGGACGTTGAAAGGACTTACCTGTAGTCGGGCTTCATCAGCTAGCATAATAAATTAATATCCTAAAAAATTAATAAAATTATTTGGAGTGAGATTGCCCAAAAAGATCAATTGCATGAAATCAATTCAGTTAGTTTTTGCTAGGGACCTCATCTTAACACCCGTTGTGAGCGTCTTAGCGCCAGAAAAATCTTTGGGTCAGTTTCGGTTTCTAGTCTTCAAAAAGATTGAAACTGGAAAAATTTTCAAATGAGCATTATCTCGCTAACCGTGCGATTGATTTATACAAAAGTGTTAGTGTTATTAGAGTTTAGTTAGTTTGATAACTATATTGATTTATTGATATAATTATCGCCTGAATCAGTCGTGCTGTTACCTAGATATCGTCGTTACTACGGCAAAATGAGCCACAGTTCGTATAAAAATAGTGTGCCTTTGACTCATTTTAAATTAAAAACGAAACATTATTAACTACAGAATGAGTCATAGTCACGCCTATTTTATAGTGAGAAAGGCTCATTTTGCCGTAGTAACGACAATATGCTCGCTGAAAAATTTTTTAGTCTCAATTATTTTTTAACAGACTTTAGATACTTAAATAAGAATTAAAATAAAGGACATCATAAGTTTAGCAAATTCCATACGTCGTTACTATGGCAAAATGAACCACAATTTGTATGAAATATATGCGACTGTGAGTCATTTTAGATTTCCAGCAGCACCTTATTAACGACGGAATAAGTCACAGTCACGTGTATTTTATAATGACAGTGGCTCATTTTGCCGTAGTAACGACGCATAATTATAATATTTATTATTTAGGCTAAATGCGTTTGGCGTCATCCACCGGGAAACGAAATATTTCGAGAAGGCGATTTATCATTTTGGGAAGTGGACGGCAAAAGTGCTAAGGTGCTTTTTAGGTGTTTTTTTTTTTTGAAAAATGTAAAAATAATATCAGCACAGTAGGGATTTTAGAAGTTGGCTAGCCGGGGTAAACGGCCTGTTTATTCCGGTTTTTATAAAAATAGTTTTTTATACGCTAAATTCTTGTATTATTATATGAATAAAAAAAGTGCTGTGTGTTTTTTCCTAAGTAATAGAAAATTTAGATCCAACATTAAACAAAAATAGGTGGATGTGTCAAAGTTCTAGATCTTCGTTTTGAAAAATTTTGGAGTGGACAGAACACCTCTCGCCTTTTCTATTCTTCTTAGATTTTTTTAAACAAGAGGTAGACATAGAAACATTATGTTCATTAATGATAGACATAGAAACATTAATGATTGGGATGGGAAAACTAATGCAGTTAACCAATCACTAAGCTATTTGGTTGTTGTTGTTACTCATGGCCTGAGCATCAGGTTATGGCCTCAAGGAACCTGACTGCATTCACTGGTCTTTCCCATAGATCTTCTAATTTGAGTGTCATTGGCTTTTGAGGGCATGCAAAAAGGTGCTTGACGTCATGAGGTTTGCACCTGCAGTGGGGGCATTCGTTTTTAATGGAGTTGTTGATTCTGGATTTGAACGAGTTGAGGCGGTGGCAGGGCAGTGTCCGGATCTTAGTTGTGCTAGTAAGGTTCTTGACTTCCTGGGGAGTTTTTGCTCGCTTATGTCGATTGGATGGTGGCGGATTTTTATTTAATAGTGCATTTTGGAGTTGCAAAATGTTTTCCTTGACAAAATATGAGTGAATGTTTGATTGGATAGTTTTTTCCGTGAGCATGTGGTTGTGGAAACTTTTAGCTGTAGGTCCAAATTTTGATTGGAGGGTATGTTTCATCTCTCTTGGTCTTGGATCATTGGCTGTGATTTTGTTAGATGGGTGTGTTGGCTGCATGGTTTTTGCTAAAAATTGTGTTGAGAGAAGGTTGGTGGGGTTTTCTATTGGAAGGACTTTGGTCTCTTGGTGTAGATGGTCAGTTGGGGCCATTTTGTGGCAGCCGATTGCCAGTGGCGTGCCCAGGATTTCATTTCGGGGGGAGCGGTCTGGGGTGGGTAAATACTAACCCTGAAGGGGGGTCTGGGGGGCGAGAACCTCCCAGCGGGGTCAAGGGGCAGAACCTCTTGTCAGGGGGGACCGGGGGGCGCTAAAAGACGCTTTATTTAAGGCGCTAAAATACACTAGAAATTTTAATTCCAGATAATACTTATTGCAAATAAGGTTTTTTATACCTACACATTTAAAACTTGTGTTTAAAACAATAAATAATAATAGTGTTTATAGTAGTTTTTATAAACATGTATGCCTTAACTACTGAATGGGATAATTGATTTGAAATTAAAAAAAACTAAGATAAATTGTCAATTTAAACTACCCGCGTAGCAGGGAAATTTTGTTTTTTTTTGACTATTAATGTGCTTTTGGAAGGCATCAGGAAGGTTTCTGTATTAATATTAAAGAAAAAAATTTTTCTCTCCCAAGATTTAAAAAACGTAAGGGTCTCCTTTACAAAAAAGTCCGGCGTCGCCGGATTTTGTGGGGGGGGCGGCATAGATGAGAACGGTCGGGGAAGCTAGGGGGGTGGTTACCCGAGGTAAATCGAATTTTGAATTCTAGGAGGGGGGTCTCAGTGGGGTCCCGACCCCCCTAGCTTTTTAGGGGGGTCGACCCGGGGTGCGAAATTTTGAAATCTAGAGGGGGGGGGTCAGGTGGGGTCCGGTGTCCAAAGCAAAACAGTTTTAAACCATAATAACTTTAATAATTGTTCTTTTTATAAGATAATATTCTACATTTTCTGGTACATAAAAGCAATATTCTGGTATTCTGGTTGGCCCCAGCTGGTGCTAGCCAGGGCTTTGAAATGTTGTTGCTCCTGGATGCTTTGTTGTTTATGTTGGTGGCGTGGTTATTGAAAGTAACACCCAGGATTTTGGGGTTTTTGTTTAGCGGCAAAAGTTTGTTGTCTATAGTCACCTGGATGGTAGTTAAACTCTTGTGATGAGGAGTAAAAAATAGTGACTGTTGATTTTTCTGTTGATAGTTTGAGGTAGTTTTTGTCCAGATATTAATTTAAAATGTTTAGGTAGTTGGTGAGATCGAGTTCCATTTCATTAATCTTGTTTCCGGTGGAGTAAACTGTAGTATCATCGGCATAGAAGACTATTTTGACATTAGCTGGAGGTGGTGGTAGGTCATAAATATAAAAGTTAAAAAGAGTTGAGATTATGGAGCCTTGGGGAACTCCTGTTTGAACTATCCTGGCTTTAGAAGTAGAGTCTTTAAAAATTGTTTTGCTGGTTCTGCCTCTGAGGTAACCACTTAGCCATCTGATTAAGTAGGCTGGAAGTGTGCTGTTGGCTATTTTGGTTATTAGAATATCGATTCTGATTGTGTCAAATGGCTTGGTGAGATCCAGGGCGGCTACTATTGTACACTTAAGTGGAGCTTTTTGCTTGAATCCAGTGGCTATCAGGGCCATAGCCAGGATTTCAATTGAGGAAGGGATTTTTAAGAAGGTGCTTTATAGGTGCCCACAAAGGGGGTCTGGGGGCGAGAGCCCCCCAGCGGGGTCAAGGGGCGGAGCGGAGCCCCTTGTCAGGGGTGTCCGGGGGGCAGAATGCCCCCGGGGTGCAAAATTTTTTTAATTTTAAGCTCTTAAAAGGCACCAAGAAATCTAAATTTAAGTACCTAATCTTTATTTATTTTCTTTTTTTTAATCAATACAACAAAATAAAAATATAAAATAAAATAGTTTTAGGTATTTTATTATCATTTTAATTAAAAAAAACAAACGTTTTCTAAAAATAAAAAAAATCTTTATTAATTTTAGTTAAGTTTTTATAGTAAATGCTTAAGTTATTACTATGCAAAAGTGAGTAAGTAATTGAAGAAGACGGTGTTAAAGTGAGTAACCAAAGCATTTACAATAAAAAATCCTAAGAAAACCGTTTTTTATAACAAAAAAGTGGTTAAATCGTGATTTCCTGCTCTTTGATACTGCCGAATTTATGCAAATATTTTTTACAAAATAAAAATACAATATTTTAAACTCACTGCACTAATGTTTTGAAATATAAATAATTTGTTTTTTATAAATAAGAACTTTCTTCGTGAACCTAAATCAATCTGAATAATGCATTTTAGATAGTTTTAATACATTGCAGAGTGATTTGGAAAAACATTTTTTTTTCTAATTTTTTAAAAAAACCAAAGGGGGACCCTTACAAAATTTTTTGCCTTCCCAGAATTTGAGGGGGAATTAATCCCCGCAATCCCCCCTGGCTACGGTCTTGGCTATGTCGGTTGTAAGTTGAAGCAGGGCAGTGGTTGTTGAATGTTTGGGTTTAAATCCATGCTGATGTGGGTGCTGTTTTAGATGTTGGAGAAGGATCGGTTGAATTATTGCTTCCAAAATTTTTATAGCTGGGCAGTAGAGAAATTGGTCTATAGGAGGTTGAAATGTTGAGATCCTTTCCAGGTTTTAGTAGTGGTATTATGAATGAGTTTTTCCATATGTTTTGTATGTTGTTTGTTTTAATAGAGATGTTGAACAGATCAGTTAGGTATTTGATTCCGGGGGGACCGAGGTTTTTGAGGTGAAATATAATTAGATTGTCTGGGTCAAAAGCTTTTAAGTTGTTTGCTGTTTTTATCGCTTTTTCGACCTCTTCGATTGTAATTTCGACTAGATCTTGGATAAGATTTTTAATATTTCTGAAAAAGTTATGGTTTTCTTTTGGAGTTTTAAAGGGTTTATTTGATGTGAATTATTTGTTAAATTTGTTTGCCATTTTTAGAGAGTTATAGATTTGAATTCCATTAAAATTTATCGCTGAATTTGGTGAGGGTGACGGTTTATTGTCCAGTGATTTTATTGTTTTCCAGAGTTTTGTTGGGTTGGCTTTGTGGCTGAAATTATCCAAAAAAGAGTGCCATTTTTTGGTGGCGTTGGAGCGAATTTGGTTGTGAATGTTGTTGTTGAGCCCTTGTATCTGGGCGGAGTGTGGGTTGGTTTTGCGAAGTGTATCACGTTCTTTGATGAGCTGAATTGTTTCTGGAGTAAGGTTAGGATGAAAATTTTTGCGACAACCGGCAGGGATGTTGTGCGTGGAAGCTTTGTTCAAGATTAATCTAAAAAAAATTCATCTTGTTTGACCTCTGTTGGATTGGGAATGTTGGATAGTTTTGTTTCTATTTCATTTGTATAACTGGTTCAGTCGGCTTTGTTGAGGTTTGTAAAAGTTTTTCAAAAGTTTTGTTGGAGCTATTGTCGAAATGGTTTGAATGCTGACGATTATAGAAAGGTGGTCTGGGCTTAATAATGCGTTTGTGTATGCCAGTCTGTTAGGTGAGGAGTGAGTCTGAGACTAAGGAGATATCTGGAAGCGGATCATTAGATGGAATGCATGTAGAGTGTTTGTTTAGAACATATCGAGTTGTTTAGATGTTTGCAATGACTCTCTGGAGTCTGTGAGGCTTGAGTGTCAGAGGCCATGGTTGGTTAATATCTCCTAGTAGAATGCTATCCTGGTTTTGAGAAGATGATTGATGTCTGGTTGGTAGTGGAATGAAGATTGGATGGAGGAATGTAAATGTGAAGATGAAAGATTGAAGATTGAATTGCAAAATGTTTATAGAAGAGTCACTAGTGGTTGTGGCGGTTAAGTAACTGTCACCTGTTGAGAGAAATTTTTGTTGTAGTTAGACTTTTAGATTAGAGCATTTTAAGTGCAGCCAGTACATTTATCATTGGACACTGTTTGGTGAACATTTTGTTGCAGTGCGCGCACAAAAAGTTTTTGGCAGGCTGGGGTTGGGTAAGGACGTCGCACAGAATTGCGGCAGCAGGAGGCCCGCAGCAGGAAAAAAATAGATGCAGTCAGGACAAAGAGGAAAACTCTGTGCCCGTAATAAGATTGAACGGTATGCCTCCTTTCTGGATGAACCATCCGCGGAAGAGAAGCTCGTCTAAGCAAGCGAGATATAAAAACCAAAACTATAAAAAGTTCGTTGACAATTATTTAACCCATAAAAACCAAAAAATACAAGAAAATATTTTTATGAATTATTAATATTTCATTAAATAAATAATTATCCAGTGTTTATGTAAACATTATTAGAAGAAAATCTAATTCTGCGAACTAATCGATTTTGCGGAAAGATAGCTAAGATATGTATAAATGTGCGATAGTTAAGTTATTTTTTATTTTTAAGGTTTTTAAACAGACTCGACAAAAACAACACAAGTAATGGCAAGATATATACTTATGTATATTATACATGTAAATATTGGCTCTATTTTGTGTGTTTATGTGTGTAAAAGTATGATATAGATTGTAGCACTACTGAGATATGCTTGTGGGAAGTATTTTGGATCTAAAAATGTACTTGATAAGCGTTATTTATGTCCTACTCAAACCGATTCTACTGGCTCACATGGTGGGAATTTTAAAGGTATATGGTTAGTAATAATAACAAAACGAAACAGTTTATAGGTACCTAGTATTATCAGTTTTGGATATGTTTATTTAATAGTTTTTTTTTTTTTTATTTTTAGGAAAAAGAATCTTCAATGGGCTGTAATCTTGCTGTATTAACACTTCCACTATAAAGAAAAGGATTTGGTCGCTACTTGATTGATTTAAAGCATGCAAAAATAATTAATTAATTCGTGAACATAGTGTCAGCCTGTGTTTAGCTATTTTTTAAAAATTTTTAACAAAATTAGGTCTTTAGTTACACAAAACCTTATTTTATTGTTTTTATAGTTTGAAAAGTTTTAAAAGATTTAAATGCCACTATTATTTTAATCTGCTAAAAGAACAAAACACTTTGAAATTTATTTTGTTAAAGATCTCTCTTTTTAAGTCAAGAAGTAAGTTTTTTTTGTAAATCACTAAGCTAATTTAAAATATTAAGTTCGCTAGTTTTACAAGCTTAAAATCTTATTAACTTTAAGGTAATTTACTGGAATTTGTTACTAGCAAACAAACATGTTGAAAAAAAAACTAATAGCCAACAGAAAAATTTTCCGTTAGGCTTCTTTGTTTAGAAAAGCTCATCAATTTATGTAATTTGCAATACTGCAAAATTTTAATTGATTAACAAAAACAAAGTCTCAAAATTTTATCAATTTTGATGAAATTTTTTAAAACTACATTATTAAATCAAATACAATACACCGCGTAGAATAAAGCGTGTAAAAATTTAGTCTACGCTTAATACAAAGACATAATAATATTATTATAAATGTATGCGGATTAATATTTCAAAAAGAATTTTTAAAAATTACAATAATTAATAAAAATCATTACTTTTAGGTTATATTTTATCAAAAAAAGAAGATAAAATCGGCTCGCCTGAACATCCCCTTTCTGATATGGGTCTTTTAACCTACAGAAACTATTGGAAAGACGTTATTCTGGAAAAGTTGTTGCTGTTGGAAAAATTAAGTGATTCAAAGAAAATTAGCATAAAAGGTAGAGCTTTACTACAACTGATTCTGCGGCGGTTGTCTAAGATTATGTTTTATGTTTGATTAACGCAAGTAAAAAAAGACATACGATAGAAACGTGTATGTTAATGTTATAAAAAAACAATAGGGTAGAATAAAGTTTAACCACTTTGAGAAATTACGTTTCATCACTTGGGTATGTGTGTGGTTCCTGATAGTTCATAATTAGTTATCTTTTAATCACACTTACATAAAAACTTAACTGCTTAAAAATATAGAAAAATTTTCGTTGTAAAAAAAATATGTAAAAAATTCATCAGGTCCTTGTAAGTTTTTTTTGTTTTTTTTCCTTAACAAAACATTAAAACAAATTATTTTTGTAAAATTATTAGAACAAATAGTATCATTTAGATCATTGATGATTTAGGTCGGGTCCGCTGGGGGGTCCACCCCCGAGTGGAAAGCAAAATTTAGGGGGGGGGCTCCGGACCCCTCAGGCTTTTTAGAGGGGGGGGGGTCGACCCCGGGTGCGAGATTTCAAATTTAGGGTGGGGTCAGGGGTCCGATTTTTTAACAAAGTTTTTTAAATCAATAATTTAAGTGTTTTTAGGTCTAATATTGAATTTTATTTACTAAAACAGCTTGTGTAGGCCTAAAAAGTGTATTTAAACACTGTTTTTAATTAAAAAACCGTGTTTTTGACAGTAAATAAAAAATTATACTTCTAAATTGGTCGGGAGGTGGGAGGGGTGTCAGCCCCGCTAGGGGTGGGGGTCAGGCCGGACCGCCCTCGAGCTTTGGGGGGAGGGGGATTCAAAATTTTGGCTCTAGGGGGGTGGATCCCTCTGTCTCCCCAAAAACATCTATGATTTATAGATAACCAAAATTTTCGAAACATTTATTAATATTTAAATAATTAAATTTTATGGCGTTATTAGACCTGTGCACGGTATGCCCCCGCTTTATTGGAGGATTCCCCCCCGCCAAAACTGAAAAAGTACCCAAAAATTATGACGCCATTTTTTTACCTATTATGACGCCATCATCGCGAAATTTTCGGAGTTTTTAGCCTTTTTCAATGCATTTTAAGCCATTTTAGACCTATTTTTACCTTACCTTATTTCGCTTTTTTTCTACTTTTCTCCCTTTTTCCTTTTTTTTCTCTTTTTTTTCTTTTTTTCTCTTTTTTCTTTTTTTCTCTTTTTTTTCTTTCTCCTCTGCATGCCCCCCCGGTTTTATTGCGCCCCTCCTCCGTTTCAAAAAAAGTTGCCCCCCGTTTTGGAATTGCCCCTCCTAATAAAACGCGAGGGGGGCACTGCACAGTTCTGCCCGGAATATTAGTGGCTGTGCCCCCCCCGTTTTATTGCCCTCCCTCCCCCCGCCCAAAAATGAAAAAAGTACCCAAAAAATATGGCGCCATTTTTGACCTATTATGGCGCCAAATTTTTTGAACTTTTTAACCTATTTCATTGATTTTTAAGCCGTTTTAAGCCTATTTTTACTTAAATGTTACCTTTTTCTCCTTTTTTTTCTTTATCCCCTGCTTGCCTCGCCTTTTCTCACCCGCTCCCCTTCCCCGTTTCAAAAAAATTGTCCCTCGTGTCCCCCCGTTTTGGAATTGCCCCCCCATAAAACCCCGGGGGGGGGGCAGTTCACGCTGTGACGCATAGGTGGGGAGGTATAACCTACCCTTGAAATTTGGGGGGTATCCCAAAAAAATTTTTGGAAATACCTCAAACACTTCATTTTTAGCGTTTTTTAGTACTGGGACCATACATGAGCATAGGGAGGGGGTGGGGTGGGGTCCACCCCTCTAGTTTCGAAATTTTGGATCCCCCCCCCCAGAAAAAAATCTAGGGCCTTCTCCCCTCAAAATTTTAAAATTTGATACCCTACCCCTCTTTGGAATTCTAAATTGACCCCCTCCCCCCACCCTTCCGAGCCAAATTTTGGGTATGAATTTAGGTCAAAATTTATTGTCACAAACACAATTTTGTAGTAAAAAACAGTACTTTTGTACTCTTTTTATACATAAATAGCCTATTTTAGTATATAAAATTCTATATTAGTGCTAAAAAACTTAAATAAATGATTTAATGAGACTTTGTTATGAAACCGGACCCCCTCTGACCCTCCCTTCTGGATTTCAAACTGGTCTACCCCGGGTCGACCCTCCCCCTAAAATGCTAGGGGGTACGGAACGGACCCCCCCCTCCTACCCCTAAATTTTAGGGGGGGGTTTCGACTATAATCAGGATTTTGGGGGGTATATAACCCCCCCTGTCCACCTACAGTCTCTGACGTTTGTCCACCTACAGTCTCTGACGTTATTAAATATTATAATAAAAATTCTTATATAGCTTGACCCGCATAAATTCAACACTCATTTATTGGTAATAAACTTGTTTTATTTGTTTTAAATTTGTTTAAAAATCAAACATTCAAACATACGAAAAAACAAATAATTTAATAATAATTTATTTTTAGATTTAAGTTTGGAAACTGGCATTCATGTTAATGACATTATAAGTACTTTGCAGTATCTTGGAATGATAAAATATTGGAAAGGTCAATACGTCGTCTATAAAAAACCGGTAAATGGGATAGTTATTAGATTTTTTGTTTGTTTTATTTTTATTTTCCGTTTCCAAAAAAAGTTACATTAAATCGTTTATTTTAGTTTTTTAGCTCTAATATAGAATTTTATATACTAAAATAGGCTATTTATGTATAAAAGAGTACAAAAATAATGTTTTTTACTACAAAATTGTGTTTGTGACAATAAATTTTGACCTAAATTCATATACAAAATTTGGCTGGGAAGAAGGGGGGAGGGTTGTCAATTTAGAATTCCAAAGGAGGGTAGGGTATCAAAATTTAAAAATTTTGGCGGGGGGGGTTCTAGGGGTGGCCAAGTTTAGCTAGTGGGGGTGGCCTCCCCCCCCTATGCTCACGATGCAGAGAGGAGAAAGAAAAAAGAGAAAAAAAAAAAAGAAAAAAGAAAAAAAAGAAAAAAAAGGAAAAGGAGAAAATAGAAAAAAAGAAATAAGTAAGAAAAAAAAATGAAAAAGGCTAAAAACTCCGAAAATTTCGCGATAGATAATAGGTAAAAATGCGATAATTTGGTACTAGTTGGGGGGGGGGGGAACCAATAAAGCGGATGGAAGGTTAATAACGCCATAAAATTTAATTATTTAAATATTAATAAATGTTTCAAAATTTTGGTTATCTATAAACATAGATGTTTGGGGAGAAGAGGACCCCTAAGAAAATTTTGACCCCCCCCCAAACTCAAGGCGGCCGGCTGCCCCCTAGCGGGGTCCCTCCACCTCCCGACAATTTAGAAGAAATTTTATTTACTTAAAAACACGGTTTAAAAAAACAGTGAAAATAGGTAACAAGCTGTTTTAGTAAATAAAATTCAATATTAGACCTAAAAACACTTAAATTATTGATTAAAACAAAACGTTGTTAAAAAATCGGACCCCTGACCCCACCCTAAATTTGAAATCTCGCACCCGGGGTCGACCCCCCCCCCTCTAAAAAGCCTGAGGGGTCCGGAGCCCCCCCCCTAAAAAAAATTTTGGCTTTCCACTCGGAGGTGGACCCCCCAGCGGACCCGACCAAAAACATCAATGATCTAAATGATACTATTTGTTCTAATAATTTTACAAAAATAATCTGTGTTTTAATGTTTTGTTAAGGAAAAAAAACAAAAAAAACTTACAAGGACCCGCGGAATTTTTTACAAATTTTTTTTACAACGAAAATTTTTCTATATTTTTAAGCAGTTAAGTTTTTATGTAAGTGTGATTAAAAGATAACTAATTATGAACTATCAGGAACCACACACATACCCAAGTGATGAAAACGTAATTTCTCAAAGTGGTTAAACTTTATTCTACCCTATTGTTTTTTTATAACATTAACATACACGTTTCTATCGTATGTCTTTTTTTACTTGCGTTAATCAAACATAAAACATAATCTTAGACAACCGCCGCAAAATCAGTTGTAGTAAAGCTCTACCTTTTATGCTAATTTTCTTTGAATCACTTAATTTTTCCAACAGCAACAACTTTTCCAGAATAACGTCTTTCCAATAGTTTCTGTAGGTTAAAAGACCCATATCAGAAAGGGGATGTTCAGGCGAGCCGATTTTATCTTCTTTTTTTGATAAAATATAACCTAAAAGTAATGATTTTTATTAATTATTGTAATTTTTAAAAATTCTTTTTGAAAATATTAATCCGCACATACATTTATAATAATATTATTATGTCTTTGCGATAGTTAAGCGTAGACTAAATTTTTACACGCTTTATTCTACGCGGTGTATTGTATTTGATTTAATAATGTAAGTTTTAAAAAATTTCCATCAAAATTGATAAAATTTTGGAGACTTTGTTTTTGTTAATCGCAATTAAAATTTTTGGCAGTATTGCAAATTACATAGAATTGGATTGAGCTTTTCTAAACAAAGAAGCCTAACGGAAAATTTTTCTGTTGGCTATTAGTTTTTTTTTCAAACATGTTTGCTTTGCTAGTAAACAAATTTACCAGTAAATTACCTTAAAGTTAATAAGATTTTAAGCTTGTAATAAACTAGCGCAACTTAATATTTTACAATTTAGCTTCAGTGATTTACAAAAAAAACTTACTTCTTGACTTAAAAAAGAGAGATCTTTAACAAAATAAATTTCAAAAGTGATTTTGTTCTTTTAGCACGATTCAAAATGAATCAGTGGGCATTTAAATCTTTTAAAACTTTTCAAACTATAAAAACAATAAAATAAGGTTTTGTGTAACTAAAGACCTAATTTTGTTAAAAATTTTTAAAAAATAGCTAAACACAGGCTGACACTATGTTCACGAATTAATTAATTATTTTTGCATGCTTACTGAAATCAATCAAGTAGCGACCAAATCCTTTTCTTTGATATGGTGGAAGTGTTAATAAACAGCTAAGATTACAGCCCATTGAAGATTCTTTTTCCTAAAAATAAAAAAAAAATAAAAGACTATTAAATTAAAGCCAATAGTCACAAAATGCTCGCATCGACATACTAGGTACCTAATAAACTGTTTTCGTTTTGTTATTATTACTAACCATCATACCTTTGAGAAATATCCCACCATGTGAGAACCAGTAGAATCGGTTTGAGTAAGGACATAAAATAAAAACGGCTCTACATCAAAGTACAATGTTTTATGATCCAAAAATAACTTCGCCAACAAGCATAAATTCTGACAGTAGTGCTAAAACAAATCTAAATATGCATACTTATTACACACATAAACACACAAAATAGAGCCAAAATATTTAACATGTATAATATACATAAGTATAATATCTTGCCAAATTACTTGTGTTGTTTTTGTCGCAGTACTGTTTAAAAATCCTTAAAAATTAAAAAAATTAACTTAACTTAATCGCACAAAAAATTTATACATAATCTTAGCTATCTTTCCGCAAAGATCGATCAAGGTTCGCCGAATTAAGATTTTCTTCTAATAATGTTTACATAAACAACTGGATAATTATTTATTTAATGAAAAATATTAATAATTCATAAAAAATAAATTTTCTTGTATTTTTTGGTTTTTATCGGGTTAAATAATTGTCAACGAAAAAACTTTTTATAGTTTTGGTTTTTTATATAAACTCAGCTTAGCTTAGAACGACAGAGCTTCTACGCAGCAACTCTACCCGGACCGGAATGGATTCATCCAGAAAGGGAAGGCCAATACCGTTCAATCTTATTACGGAGCACAGAGTTTTCCTCTTTGTGCCTGACTGCATCTATTTTTTTCCTGCTAAGCGGCAGCCATCCTGGCTGCCGCAATTACTGATGGCGACGTCCGGGGACATTCACCCCAACCCCAGCCTGCCAAAAACTATTTTTCTGTGCGCGCACTGCAACAAAAATGTTCACCAAAACAGTGTCCAATGCAATAAATGTAAAAACTGGCTGCACTTAAAATGCTCTAATCTAAACAGTCTAAAAAACTACAACCAAAAATTTCTCTGCAACAGGTGCACTCCAGTTACTTAACCGCCAACAACCACTAGTGACTCTTCTATAAACATTTTGCAATTCAATCTTCAATCTTTCAATCTTCAACATTTACATTCCTCCATCCAGATCTTGCAATTCCAACTACCAACCAGACATCAATCATCTTCTCAAATACCAGGATAGCATTCTACTAGGAGATATTAACGCACACCATGGCCTCTGACACTCAAGCCTCACAGACTCCAGAGGAGACTACATTGCAAACATCATAAACAACTCGAATATGGCATTACTAAACAAAAACACTCTAACATGCATTCCATCTAATGGAAATCCGACATCTCCAGATATCTCCTTAGTCTCAGACTCACTCCTCACCTCAACAGACTGGCATACACAAACGCATTATTAAGCCCAGACCACCTTTCTATAATCGTCAGCATTCAAACCATTTCGACAATAGCTCCAACAAAACTTTTGAAAAACTTTTACAAACCTCAACAAAGCCGACTGAACCAGTTATACAAATGAAATAGAAACAAAACTATCCAACATTCCCAATCCAACAGAGGTCAAACAAGATGAATTTTTTTTAGATTAATCTTGAACAAAGCTTCCACGCACAACATCCCTGCCGGTTGTCGCAAAAATTTTCATCCTAACCTTACTCCAGAAACAATTCAGCTCATCAAAGAACGTGATACACTTCGCAAAACCAACCCACACTCCGCCCAGATACAAGGGCTCAACAACAACATTCACAACCAAATTCGCTCCAACGCCACCAAAAAATGGCACTCTTTTTTGGATAATTTCAGCCACAAAGCCAACCCAACAAAACTCTGGAAAACAATAAAATCACTGGACAATAAACCGTCACCCTCACCAAATTCAGCGATAAATTTTAATGGAATTCAAATCTATAACTCTCTAAAAATGGCAAACAAATTTAACAAATAATTCACATCAAATAAACCCTTTAAAACTCCAAAAGAAAACCATAACTTTTTCAGAAATATTAAAAATCTTATCCAAGATCTAGTCGAAATTACAATCGAAGAGGTCGAAAAAGCGATAAAAACAGCAAACAACTTAAAAGCTTTTGACCCAGACAATCTAATTATATTTCACCTCAAAAACCTCGGTCCCCCCGGAATCAAATACCTAACTGATCTGTTCAACATCTCTATTAAAACAAACAACATACAAAACATCTGGAAAAACTCATTCATAATACCACTACTAAAACCTGGAAAGGATCTCAACATTTCAACCTCCTATAGACCAATTTCTCTACTGCCCAGCTATAAAAATTTTGGAAGCAATAATTCAACCGATCCTTCTCCAACATCTAAAACAGCACCCACATCAGCATGGATTTAAACCCAAACATTCAACAACCACTGCCCTGCTTCAACTTACAACCGACATAGCCAAGACCGTAGCCAGGGGGGATTGCGGGGATTAATTCCCCCTCAAATTCTGGGAAGGCAAAAAATTTTGTAAGGGTCCCCCTTTGGTTTTTTTAAAAAATTAGAAAAAAAAATGTTTTTCCAAATCACTCTGCAATGTATTAAAACTATCTAAAATGCATTATTCAGATTGATTTAGGTTCACGAAGAAAGTTCTTATTTATAAAAAACAAATTATTTATATTTCAAAACATTAGTGCAGTGAGTTTAAAATATTGTATTTTTATTTTGTAAAAAATATTTGCATAAATTCGGCAGTATCAAAGAGCAGGAAATCACGATTTAACCACTTTTTTGTTATAAAAAACGGTTTTCTTAGGATTTTTTATTGTAAATGCTTTGGTTACTCACTTTAACACCGTCTTCTTCAATTACTTACTCACTTTTGCATAGTAATAACTTAAGCATTTACTATAAAAACTTAACTAAAATTAATAAAGATTTTTTTTATTTTTAGAAAACGTTTGTTTTTTTTAATTAAAATGATAATAAAATACCTAAAACTATTTTATTTTATATTTTTATTTTGTTGTATTGATTAAAAAAAAGAAAATAAATAAAGATTAGGTACTTAAATTTAGATTTCTTGGTGCCTTTTAAGAGCTTAAAATTAAAAAAATTTTGCACCCCGGGGGCATTCTGCCCCCCGGACACCCCTGACAAGGGGCTCCGCTCCGCCCCTTGACCCCGCTGGGGGGCTCTCGCCCCCAGACCCCCTTTGTGGGCACCTATAAAGCACCTTCTTAAAAATCCCTTCCTCAATTGAAATCCTGGCTATGGCCCTGATAGCCACTGGATTCAAGCAAAAAGCTCCACTTAAGTGTACAATAGTAGCCGCCCTGGATCTCACCAAGCCATTTGACACAATCAGAATCGATATTCTAATAACCAAAATAGCCAACAGCACACTTCCAGCCTACTTAATCAGATGGCTAAGTGGTTACCTCAGAGGCAGAACCAGCAAAACAATTTTTAAAGACTCTACTTCTAAAGCCAGGATAGTTCAAACAGGAGTTCCCCAAGGCTCCATAATCTCAACTCTTTTTAACTTTTATATTTATGACCTACCACCACCTCCAGCTAATGTCAAAATAGTCTTCTATGCCGATGATACTACAGTTTACTCCACCGGAAACAAGATTAATGAAATGGAACTCGATCTCACCAACTACCTAAACATTTTAAATTAATATCTGGACAAAAACTACCTCAAACTATCAACAGAAAAATCAAAAGTCACTATTTTTTACTCCTCATCACAAGAGTTTAACTACCATCCAGGTGACTATAGACAACAAACTTTTGCCGCTAAACAAAAACCCCAAAATCCTGGGTGTTACTTTCAATAACCACGCCACCAACATAAACAACAAAGCATCCAGGAGCAACAACATTTCAAAGCCCTGGCTAGCACCAGCTGGGGCCAACCAGAATACCAGAATATTGCTTTTATGTACCAGAAAATGTAGAATATTATCTTATAAAAAGAACAATTATTAAAGTTATTATGGTTTAAAACTGTTTTGCTTTGGACACCGGACCCCACCTGACCCCCCCCCCTCTAGATTTCAAAATTTCGCACCCCGGGTCGACCCCCCTAAAAAGCTAGGGGGGTCGGGACCCCACTGAGACCCCCCTCCTAGAATTCAAAATTCGATTTACCTCGGGTAACCACCCCCCTAGCTTCCCCGACCGTTCTCATCTATGCCGCCCCCCCCCACAAAATCCGGCGACGCCGGACTTTTTTGTAAAGGAGACCCTTACGTTTTTTAAATCTTGGGAGAGAAAAATTTTTTTCTTTAATATTAATACAGAAACCTTCCTGATGCCTTCCAAAAGCACATTAATAGTCAAAAAAAAACAAAATTTCCCTGCTACGCGGGTAGTTTAAATTGACAATTTATCTTAGTTTTTTTTAATTTCAAATCAATTATCCCATTCAGTAGTTAAGGCATACATGTTTATAAAAACTACTATAAACACTATTATTATTTATTGTTTTAAACACAAGTTTTAAATGTGTAGGTATAAAAAACCTTATTTGCAATAAGTATTATCTGGAATTAAAATTTCTAGTGTATTTTAGCGCCTTAAATAAAGCGTCTTTTAGCGCCCCCCGGTCCCCCCTGACAAGAGGTTCTGCCCCTTGACCCCGCTGGGAGGTTCTCGCCCCCCAGACCCCCCTTCAGGGTTAGTATTTACCCACCCCAGACCGCTCCCCCCGAAATGAAATCCTGGGCACGCCACTGGCAATCGGCTGCCACAAAATGGCCCCAACTGACCATCTACACCAAGAGACCAAAGTCCTTCCAATAGAAAACCCCACCAACCTTCTCTCAACACAATTTTTAGCAAAAACCATGCAGCCAACACACCCATCTAACAAAATCACAGCCAATGATCCAAGACCAAGAGAGATGAAACATACCCTCCAATCAAAATTTGGACCTACAGCTAAAAGTTTCCACAACCACATGCTCACGGAAAAAACTATCCAATCAAACATTCACTCATATTTTGTCAAGGAAAACATTTTGCAACTCCAAAATGCACTATTAAATAAAAATCCGCCACCATCCAATCGACATAAGCGAGCAAAAACTCCCCAGGAAGTCAAGAACCTTACTAGCACAACTAAGATCCGGACACTGCCCTGCCACCGCCTCAACTCGTTCAAATCCAGAATCAACAACTCCATTAAAAACGAATGCCCCCACTGCAGGTGCAAACCTCATGACGTCAAGCACCTTTTTGCATGCCCTCAAAAGCCAATGACACTCAAATTAGAAGATCTATGGGAAAGACCAGTGAATGCAGTCAGGTTCCTTGAGGCCATAACCTGATGCTCAGGCCATGAGTAACAACAACAACCAAATAGCTTAGTGATTGGTTAACTGCATTAGTTTTCCCATCCCAATCATTAATGTTTCTATGTCTATCATTAATGAACATAATGTTTCTATGTCTACCTCTTGTTTAAAAAAATCTAAGAAGAATAGAAAAGGCGAGAGGTGTTCTGTCCACTCCAAAATTTTTCAAAACGAAGATCTAGAACTTTGACACATCCACCTATTTTTGTTTAATGTTGGATCTAAATTTTCTATTACTTAGGAAAAAACACACAGCACTTTTTTTATTCATATAATAATACAAGAATTTAGCGTATAAAAAACTATTTTTATAAAAACCGGAATAAACAGGCCGTTTACCCCGGCTAGCCAACTTCTAAAATCCCTACTGTGCTGATATTATTTTTACATTTTTCAAAAAAAAAACACCTAAAAAGCACCTTAGCACTTTTGCCGTCCACTTCCCAAAATGATAAATCGCCTTCTCGAAATATTTCGTTTCCCGGTGGATGACGCCAAACGCATTTAGCCTAAATAATAAATATTATAATTATGCGTCGTTACTACGGCAAAATGAGCCACTGTCATTATAAAATACACGTGACTGTGACTTATTCCGTCGTTAATAAGGTGCTGCTGGAAATCTAAAATGACTCACAGTCGCATATATTTCATACAAATTGTGGTTCATTTTGCCATAGTAACGACGTATGGAATTTGCTAAACTTATGATGTCCTTTATTTTAATTCTTATTTAAGTATCTAAAGTCTGTTAAAAAATAATTGAGACTAAAAAATTTTTCAGCGAGCATATTGTCGTTACTAAGGCAAAATGAGCCTTTCTCACAATAAAATAGGGGTTACTATGACTCATTCTTTAGTTAATAATTTTTGTTTTTTATTTTAAAATGATTAAAAGGCACAATATTTTTATACGAACTGTGGCTCATTTTGCCGTAGTAACGACGATATCTAGGTAACAGCACGACTGATTCAGGCGATAATTATATCAATAAATCAATATAGTTATCAAACTAACTAAACTCTAATAACACTAACACTTTTGTATAAATCAATCGCACGGTTAGCGAGATAATGCTCATTTGAAAATTTTTCCAGTTTCAATCTTTTTGAAGACTAGAAACCGAAACTGACCCAAAGATTTTTCTGGTTCGCTAAGACGCTCACAACGGGTGTTAAGATGAGGTCCCTAGCAGAAGCAAACTGAATTGGTTTAATGCAATTGATCTTTTTGGGCAATCTTGATTTCCGAATAATTTTCTTAATTTTTTGGATATTAATTTATTATGCTAGCTGATGAAGCCAGGCAACGGTAAGTCCTTTCCAAACATCCAAAGCCACACCGTGTAAGATTTCGAGTGAGATTTACCTTACTTCTTAGGATACGCTATTAAAACTTCCATTTTCTCAGTGGCATTTCTAATTTAATTTTAATTTTAAAAAGGAGAAGTTTTTGAATTAGATGCGATTATTAGTTCTGTAAACTAAAATTTCTTCGATTTATATTTAGTTGTTTACATAGGTGGGCAGGTTCCTTTTTCGGATTTTTTTTTGGGGGGAGGTGTACTGGCAAGACTCGAGCAAATTTTGAGGTGGGTTTACCCAATATTTCCGCGCTGCCTTAAAATGGGGCTTAAAACGCATAAAAATGTAAAGACAAGCTTATCAATTGAGATGCTTTAAAACTATCTGCAATTAAAATAAGACCTTATTGCAACTTATAAATTTTATTTTTTAATTTTTTTATTGATAATGTGTTTATATGTTCTTTATAATTCAGATTAGAAATCATACATTTTTTTAGTAATTACTACATAATAATAGAATAGTAATTTTATTTTATCTTGATTATAAAGTCAAGTATCACAAACTTTTTAATTCATAATTTTCTTATATCTTGATTAAAGATTATATACATACATGGGCGTAATCTGGGGGGTGCAGACACCCCCTTTTAGGTCAGCAAAGGGAAAAATTTGGAGTTAGACCCCTCCTTTTGGGTCGCGAAGGATAAAAATTTGGGGGTCTAGAACGACTCATTTTTAAAAAATTTTCTCGCGCTTCAATCAGCGCTACATTAATTATATAGTATCCACTTACAGATTTGTATTATTTTGTTTTGTAATCTTGTACGACCACACTAGACCCACTCCCAATTTTTAATGTTTCTAATTAGGTCTCCACTTTCCAAATTTGTGTTACTTTGGTTTTTAATCTTGATATGACCACGCTGGACCCCACCTTTAGATTGTTATATCGTGGTATAGAAAATTTAAAAAGTTAGAAGTGATTTAAAAAAGATTTTCTGGTACTTTGCATTGCTCAGCTGTAATTCAATGTACTTATTTTTCAGTTGTAATGTTTTGGAAATCGGAAATTTTGAGGTATCAAATTGTTTTGTAAGATTTTTTTTTTTTTATGATTTTTTT
This sequence comes from Microlaimidae sp. YZB2_3, assembly GCA_030248175.1. Lineage (NCBI taxonomy): Eukaryota > Metazoa > Nematoda > Chromadorea > Desmodorida > Microlaimidae > Microlaimidae sp. YZB2_3. The sequence continues at coordinate 2,437 of JASAMX010020228.1, read as the reverse complement.
CTGAATGCATAGGAAAAAATGAAGTATATGACATAAACAAGGCAATAAACACTTCACGCAAAGCACGGAAAAATTTTTTAGTCCTTTTATAACGCTCAAAAATTTTTCTCCAGGAGGCGAATTCGGGTTAGGGGTGTCCCAGATTACCCAAATTTAGGTGGGGGAGGGATCTAAGCAAAATTCGAAATTTCGGGGGGTATAACCCCCCTGTCCACCTATGGTTGTTTAGCTAGCTAGCTGTTTATTTTTTACTACGTTCTCCGTGCCGCGTGTCGCCTTAGAAGTGTTTGACTTGAAAGGCATTTGAGGCAAAATTCGCATATGTAGACTCTGTAGAGTTTCTGGATGTTTTCTTTGGTCAGCGCAACGGGTACCAGGCCTTCATTTCGAAATTACCCCATCCGGCACCACTGAATCTGCTTTTGCATCCATTACTCTGGAATCACTGTGCCGTTTCTGAAAATGTTATTATATTATTATCACATGCACAAGAAGATAGAAATAAAGGGAGTGAGCCCACAATCAATCTAATTGCAGCCGTTTCATTAAACAAGACGCGATTTTACAATATCACGCCCAAAGTCGTATGTTTTATGATCTTTCAGCTTCGCTTTTAGTCAATCAATATTCTCAGTAAGAAAAAAATATAACTCCCTACTGATTTTTTGATCAAATTTATTAATTTAACCAAACATGCGAATGACATCGGATTAGATGAGACTACGGCGGGGTTAATTTCTACATTTGAAAAAGGAAGATTTTGTTTTTTAGCGGCATAGTTGTGTTTGGTTCTATGTTGACGATTACATTTTGTAAAAACAAAATCTGGGGAAACTTCGCACAAATATGTTTTACTGTGGTCTCGCGCCAACTTTTTACCATATTATATTTTCAAAATTTTTGTTCCTTTTTATGTTTAAAAAAACATATGGTATCTGGCTTAATTTCAGGCAGGCCTTAATTTCGGCCACCAATTTGCGGTGTTAAAAATTGGCTTATTTTTAAAACAACAGAACTAGCACAAAAGTAACTGGATGAATATTGAATAAGGTGTTTTTGCAAAAAAGTTTTTATTTTTGTTATTCTGTATTATCAACATTTTATAAAAAGTGAATTTTTTGTGATTTTCTTAATTTTTTGCTTTTGTGTTTAAACTGGATCAAATTTAGAACAAGCACTATATAACCTTAAAATATCCTCTATTTAAGGCTCAATAATTTGCTAATTTTCATGTTTCGATATTTTCTTCAAAATCACTTTGCAATACGTTTAACTAATTGTGCATTTTAAGATTCCGTTTAATTTCGGCCACCTTAAATTTAGGTGAAAGAAACCTATCGTTTTTTTGCTGTTTTCAAATATCATTGTACTACCGTATTTATAAAGAATTTTTTGCGCGTTTGACTTTTTTGACGTTTTTTAACCAAAAAAATTCAAACAAAATAACAACAGTTCCTAAAACTTGTTTTTTTCAGGTTTTCACATATTTATTTAAAAGTTTGCTAATAAATATTAAAGTTCGCAAATGGGAAAAATTAAGTTATATGTACCAAGAAAAATACCTAAGGATAAATTTGCAGCTTTAAAAATTTTTATTGTTTGTTTTGGCAATAGTTATAGCCAGTTTTGTTCTACGTGGTCGAAGTTAATGGCTCGCGCCTTTATTTCGCCACTATAAAAATATTTAAACCTCCACTGATATTTAAGTGTAATAGAAATTTAAAAATATTTTACTGGAATAACAAAAATAGTTATCGTTTGATTTTTAGACCAAATTTTGGGTTGATTGGAAAAACCAGAAAAAACTATCCAAAAAAATATAAAAGGTAGCCGAAATTAAGTCAGTTACCCTAAATCAATTTTTTTGAAATTATATTGGCAAAATCTTAAAAAATACCACTTACAATATCTTCAGCCAATAACGCTTGAGCTTGTCGAAATAGTTTAATATCCATTTCAGTGGATAAATTTTCAATTGGCGCTTCTCGATCCATTCCGTCATACCTAACAAAACTAATTATTATTACTAAAACATCATTAAAGTTTAAAAAAATAATAAAGTTTTATTTTTTGAAATCTAAGTCCAATTAATATTCTGTACTAATCCAACTAATATTAATTATTGTTTTGCTTGCGTTAAAACCTCAATCCTCCTAATAAAATGCGAGCTGCTGTTTATATCACCTTATCCAAAACTAGATCTCACAACTACAACTAATACTACATGATATGCATATGACTAAGGACAATATTGCTAAAAGATTTAAGAAAAGTTTATGTTATAATTTTTATTGTAAACCACTAATTATAAGTAAATTTTTTCTTCTATTTTTAATCATTATTTCGTTTTATTTTGATGGTTTTTTTGTTACTTAAAAAAATTTGTTATTTAAAGAAACTTTCGATTAATATGTTAATAAAAAAGGTTCCATCAGTT
>JASAMX010020227.1:0-22507 GCA_030248175.1 Microlaimidae sp. YZB2_3 | reverse complement strand
AACCACAAAAAAGATTAGGGTCAATGAGATATTATGAGAAACCTTAAAACTCACGGAGCATAGTAAGGGGGTTGAAATTAGTAAAAAAATTAGCAGATCCGTGCGCAGTTTGGAAATGCCCCCCGTTTTATTGATGGATTTGCCCCCCCCCCCGCCAAAAATGAAAAAAATACCCTAAAATTATGACGCCATTTATGACCCATGATGACGCCTTCATCGCGAATTTTTTGTAGTTTTTTTTGCCTAATTTAAATGTGTTTTAAGCCATTTTAGACCTATTTTTATCTTATTTTCGGTTTTTTGTGCTTTTTTTCCTTTTTCCCTTCTTTTTTTCTTTCCCCCCTGCTTGCCCCCCGTTTTATTGCCCTTCCCTTCGTTTCAAAAAAGTTTACCCTCCCGTGCCCCCCGTTTCGGAATTGCACCTTCCCCAATAAAACCCCGGGGAGGGGGGGCAGTTGTTTAAGGGTCCCGAATTAATATGGACATTATTTTTGATGCTGGGCAACATATTTTTACCAAGGGACGGAAAGACTCTTCTCCGCTACGGAGTGGGTTAACTGAGGTATATTGTAAAGCTTACAGTCACAGGAATGGCATAAAAGGGTTCAATTTTGAAGAAAAAAAAAGATTAGTAAATAAATATAAAAAATGCGGGAAAAATTATTTGTCAGCCGTATGGCTGACACGGGCTACTTGTAAATTAAAAAAATAACTTACCAGTCATTAATTCTTTGACATCTGAGCACCAAATACGCTAAGGCTGGAAGAAGATCATCAAAAGAAGGCCCTTTTAATCATTTATGGGAATCTTAAAGCAAAAGAAAACAAAAATAAACAATATAGATAGCAAAAATAAAAATGACAGTTGATCACTTTACAGTACACGAAGCATTTGCAAAACATTATGAAGAATTGCGAAAAAAATAATGGTCAAGTAGGAGGGTGCTTATATTATACAACCCACACAAACATTGAAATTGTCGACATTGACAGCCCTATTTTTGGATGGCCTAGGCTGGAGGTTGTGGTACTAATAACGAAATAATAATAACTTTCATAAAATAAAGCTAAAAATAAGGTCTGGGATTATTTTTATTCAACAGAGCGAAAAAAAGGGGGATAAAGTTTTTATCTATATAGTTTTTTGATGAATCTGTAATGTTAACATTTACCTTGATTCATATTTTCAGTGGCGTTCAAGCTTAAAATCGCTCGTCTAAGGCATAAAAGTCGGGCATGGGGAGATTTTGCAGATTCCAGACCGCTTAGAATTTTTCGAGCCTTCGGAATGCTATCACTAAAATAATAATAAAATAAAAAATAAAAAATAATAAAAATAAAAAATAAAAACACATAATAAAAAATTCTAATAAAATCCCAATATCCGTCTTTGTTAAAATATGCCACGTTCTTCCCACTTTACGAAACTAAAATATCATAATTGTAATAAAAGTAATATGTGCGTTGTTTTGACAGAAGCTTAGCCTCCTAGGACCTAGGGTCATAGGTAAGTGGATTATAAGAGTATAAGGCATATCATAAAGGTTATGATAAACCCCATAAAGTCTACCCCCGTCCCGTGGGATTTATTTTAATTTTTTTAAATTTAAAAAAAAAAGAAACTGCACCACAAAACGCAAAGAATTTTGGTTTTGCAAAATGCAATTTTTGCTTAGGGGTCACTGTAATTTCCTAGGGTAAAAACCACTTACTAAATGCATAGGTGGGTTAGGTGGGGTTATACCTCCCAAAATGCCGATTATTGCCGACAGACAGCCCCCTAAAATTTTGGGTACCCTGAACACCCCCGCCTAAAATTGTGAGGGGAGGGGTCCGGAGGGTTTAGAACACCCACCCTCCAAATTTTGAGGGTCGGGTATACCTCCAAAATCCAGGAGGCTGCCCACTTATGGGTATACGCAACCCCCAGTTGGTTCGCTATTGCGTTTTGACATAAGTACACAGCTTGCACCACACTGCGTCAATTATTATAAAATGAACTTAATCACAAATCAGCCGATTTAAATTCTTACTACAGTAAGGGGTTAACGCCGAAATCGTGCGGGAAAAGTCGATCGGCGGCAGAGCGCTCGCGATTTAAATCCGACTCCTCGTCCGACAAACAAGCTCTCAACACTGACAATACAGTCCCGCCCACACACTGGAAGAAGTAAATCTGAAAATACAAACAGAAACAATACAAGGATTAAATTTATAACAGGAAAGATAAAGTTCACAGTGTTCCAGACCTGTGCACTGCCCTCCCGGGTTTTATTGAGGGGGGGGGGGCAATTCCAAAATGGGGGCACGGGAGGCAACCTTTTTTGAAACAGGGGGAGGCACGCGGAAGGAAAAAGAAGGAAAAAAAAGAAAAAAGCAAGGGAAAGAAAAAAGGGGACAAAAAAAGCGAAAATAAGATAAAAATAGGTCTAAAATGGCTTGTATGTTCGTTTGTTTGTAAAATATGCCACAAATTACTAACTATGGTATCGTTGTTTATATCATCTTGCACCATAATCGAATAACAACCATTATTGGGCCAGTAGACCATGATATAACACTTCATGGTTTTTTAATGAGTATTTTATTAATATTGAACACTATTGAATATTAAATTGACTTTGCATATGATGAAACCTAAAAATCTAAAAAATTAAACATTTTATAATTTTAATACACACATTAAGACTAGTTAAGCAAGTAGATTTAGTAGTATGTACATAGATGAACACGGTCAAAAAGCTAGGGGGGTGTTTACCCCGGGTAAATGACATTTCAAAATCTAGGGGGAAGGGTCCTAGGGGGGTCGAACCCCCTAGCTTTTTAGGGGGATCGACCTAGGGTGGAAGATTTTGAAACCTAGAGGGGGGACAGGTGGGGTCCAATTTCCGAAGCAAAATACTTTTAAACCATTAAAGGTTTAATAATAGTTTTTTTGTAAGATAATACTATTTTTTATTGAATAAAAACGATATCCAGGTATAAAAAGGGTGTAAAAACATGAATTTATGTAAAAAAATTCACGTTTTTGGAAGAAAATTTAGTATAAAAAAAGTACTTAAAATTTTCTCGAGGGGAGGGGGGGGGTCAGATTTCAAAATCTAGAGAAGGGTCAGGGGTAAAAAATTCGAAAATTTGGGGGGAGGGGAGGGCCCCCCTGGATTTTTTTAGGGGGGGGGGGCAAAATTTCGAGGCTAGGGGGGGATGGACCCCACCCTGACCCGCCCCTTGTTCATCGATGAGTATGTATGAAGAAGAATGAAGGATCTCACCTGATTAACTGTCAAAACCTGACTGACCACCACTTGTATTAACTCCGCTTGAGTTTGGAAGTAGATTTGCTTTGGTAATGATTTGTGTTATTGATTTTAGATTATATTTAAAAAGTTTTATTTGTTTTTATTTTGGTTAGTATTATGGTTTTGAATATAGTGCTTTAGCCCTAATACACTTCCCCCTGTACTGCTCTTTATAGCTACTTGAGTGCCTAAACAAATAAGCAACTCAAGCATTTCCGGCACTTCCCACACGTTGGTAAGGGAAATGGACCCGAGGGTCGGCCACCGCGAGGAGGTTACCGTGGAAGAAAGCCACGGCATCATTCTTTGTAACGCATAATTTGTAATTGTAATTTGTATAAAACAAGTAAAAATAATTTATTATTACCTTTTTAGACATTATTTTAGATTGAAAATGTATTTTAATTACGTTTATACATTACGAATGAAGGCAGTACGTAGGCCCCCTAAAATGGCTTAAAATGCATAGAAATAGGCTAAAAACTGCCAAAAATTCGCGATGATGAAATCATTATAGGTCAAAAATGGCCCCGTTATTTTTGGGTATTTTTTTATTTTTGGGCGGGGGGGGGGGATAAAACAAGGGGAGGGAATCTTCCAATAAAGAGAGGGGGGCATTTCCATAGATGAACACGATCAAAAAGCAAGGGGAGGGGTCGTAGGGGGAGGGTGGTCGAAACCAACCCCCCTAGCTTTCTAGGGGGAGGGGTTGACCCGGGGTGGAAGATTTTGAAACCTAGAGGGGGGTCAGGTGGTATCCAATTTCCGAAACAAAATACTTTTAAACCATTAAATGTTTAATATTTTTTTTATAAGATAATACTACATTTTGTTGAATAAAAAGCGATATTTAGATATAAAAAGGGTGTAAAAACATGAATTTGTGTTAAAAATTCACGTTTTTGGAAAAAATTTAGTATAAAAAAGTACTTTAAAGTTTCTCGGGAAGTGGGGGGTCAGATTTCAAAATCTAAAAGGGGGGGGGGGGGGGGTAAGGGGTTAAAAATTAGGAAAATTGGGGGAGGGGGGCCCCTTGGATTTTTTTCTAGGGAGGAGGACAAAATTTTAAGGCTAAGGAAGTGGACCCCACCCCACCCTCTCTTGTTCATCTATGGCCATTTTCAGACCGTTCACAGATCTGGAATTCTACATAATTTACTTCTGCTGCACTGCTGCGGTAGTTTGAAACAAAAATATTTATCACCAGAATATATTAGTTTAACTAAAAAAAAATCATGGCGTTCGTTGAAATTTTTTTTACCTCAGTTGCTAATTTAAGGCAGTCGACTTCTCGTTGAGAGAGTTTCTTTCCATTGTTTTGACGCTTTTTACGTTTGAGAATCAACCGTAGGTTGGATTGAAACTCATTTTGTACCAGATCCTAAAATAGTATTTTTTTTATAATCAAGAGGTTAAAATTTGAGTTTAGAGATCAGGATCAGCCATAGGTGGGCAGGGGGAGGAGGTTGGGGAGGATTATATCTCCCAAAAATCCCGACTATAGCCGACAAACCCCTAAAATTTGGGGGCACCCCGGACGGACACTTCCCGCCCTAAAATTTGGGGGGTCACAGTACTAAAAACGCTAAAAATGGGGTATTTGAGGTATCGTATACCCCAAAAAAAATTTTAGGACACCCCCCACCAAATTTCGGGGGTCCGGTATACCCCACCCCCGAAATCCGGGAAGCTGCCCACCTATGGGATCAGCGTTAAAAATAATGAGGCGATGGAATAGGATGACCAGACCCCCGGATTTTTTACGGAAAATTTTCGAAAAATTTTTTTTATAACTCTTTGTTTATTCTAACGACAGTGCGAAAGAAAAGAACAAATAACACAACTTTGGGACCAGAAGACCTCTGGGCGAACCCTGCTGCAGTGGATCTCCTCCGAACGTGGAAAGAGGGAGTAAGCAAGGCGAGGAACGTGCGAGACGGTCATTAAGATCGGTCCAGACCGATCTTAATGGAAAGATCGGTTGTTGGCAAACAACAACAAAAGGTCAAATAAAAAAATCTGCTTTTTTTGTACCGGGGCGATAAAAACAAAACAAATTTTTTAAAGGGGAGAAATGTCCAGAATAGATAACCCTCCAAATTCTAGGAGGGTTCAGCGGTTCCGGGACTTTGGGAGACGAATTAACCATCGTCCATGGTCCTTCTGGTCACGGCCCACTCAAGGTCAATCACTATAATACTCTCTTGAATAAAAAACGAGTCCCAAAATCATGATTTGCACTTTGATTATACCATTTTCTGATATTAAACAAAAAAAAATTACAATATTATTTTAATGAGTATGAGAGCTTTCAATATTAATTACCGTATTTTTTCAAGATATGGCTAGTTAAAGGGAAATTCTAAAAAAATAATGATAAATTTCGTATTTTTTCTTAACGTTTTTTTACTTGGAAAGTATACTTTTTTACAAAATCTAAAATAATTGCAAAAAGTTATTGACCTGAAAAAAAAAACAAGAAAAAAATAAATAAATAACCATTTCCGATATAGACCGCTTACCAATACATTCTTTGTTCGCCAGTTCCGCTCGTACTTGGCTGCCAATTTCCTCGCGAATAGGAGGCAGCCGCGGCGCAGGTAGGACTCGAACTTGGCGTCCGTCTCCCCTGCAAACAGGACGCGGAGGCAGTAGCCCGTGTCCTCGTCGCCTTTGCCCTCCGCCAACGGACCTGCGGACTCGACCTACAGAACAATTTAATAATATTATACAACATTATATTAATTTTTAGGCACATTGTAACAAGATGTAATATAAATATGTGTACAAATTATATTAAACGTTCTAAATATTCTTTAACCTTAAGCAGACCTGTGCACTGTCCCCCCCCCGCCCCCAGGGGGTTTATTTAGGGTGCACGGGGGGCAACTTTTTTGAAACGGGGGGAGGCAATAAAACGGAAAGAAAGAAAAAAAGGAGAAAAAAAGAGAGAGAGAGAAAAAGGAAGGAAAAATGAAAAAAGAGACAAAAAAGCGAAAATAAGGTAAAAATGGGTCTAAAATGGCTTAAAATGCATTAAAATAGGCTAAAAATTGCAAAATTTTCGCAATGATGGCGTCATTATAGGTCAAAAACGACGCCATACTTTTTGGCTTTTCGTACTTTTTCATTTTTTGGCGGCGGGCGAGAGGGGCAATAAAACGGGGGGGGGGGGGGGGGCAAACCCAAAGGGTCAGCAATACGTAAACTGACCAGTACGTATTGCTATTTCCAGGTTATTTTGTTAGAAAGTTTTTAATTTAAAGGTTTGCTGCTGCCAGCATACGGGCTTGGAATGCTTCCAAATTTTAAATTCGTCATTTTTGACAGCTTATTGTAAGCTTAATATTAGGTTTTTTACACCAACGATATATCAAAATTCGTCATATGTGATAAATTTAACATTTTTGATAGTTTTGAAAAAAAGTTTGAAAAAATTTTTCAGCATTCGTCATGGGCGTAGCCAGGATTTCGGAAAGGGGGGTTGTAGCTTGAAATTTTTGATTTTTTTTAAAAAAATTCTAAAAACGTTAAAAACCATCAAAATTTTTGCGCATTGCGCATTTTTTAGGTTATTTATTGTTTTTACATCAGTTAAAAGCAAAGACGCACTTATTTAAGTCTCTGCTATATATTTTGTTGAAAAATAGTGAGGAAAATTATAAGCTTCAATATGTGAAATGAATTATACTAATAAATGACCAATTTCTTTAATTTTATTGTTTGATCTGGTTATTGATTTTTGAAACTTTTCATCATTTATTATATTTCAATTAAAAATTTGCTTTAATTTTCTCACTGGTGGTCAACTGGTGCTGTGTTGCATTTGCTTTGATTAGTGTCATTTTTTAATTACTTATAACTTATGTATGTCATTTTCCTTCTCTTTTCTAAGATTTCTTTGTGCTTTGTTATTATTCACTGAAAGGCTGTCAGGATTGGCACTGATGCACATTCACAGAGAAATTGATGTACTGCTGAAATCCTTGAAAGATTTGCAGTATCAAAAGCCCGGCGCCTGAATTTGGTGATCTAATTAATGAACACATGGACACCTTTGAGAATGAAGTTGACAGGATTTGGAATACCTGGCAATTTGCACAGGAATGGGAATTATGTTGCTTTTCAATCACGGGAATTATGTTGATTTTATGCTATAAAAAGGAGCTTAGAACGAAATCAAGCGCTAAGCGAAAGCGAAGCGCCAAAAAATTTTCAAAATTTACATCTTCAGACATGTGCACTACCCCCCCCCCCCCCCGGGGTTAAACCGGGGGGGGGGGGGGCAATTCCAAAATGGGGGGGGCACGGGGGGGGGCAACTTTTTTGAAATGGGGGGGGGGGCAATAAACCACAGGGGCAAGCAGGGGCGAAAGAAAAAAAAAGAAAAACAGGAGAAAAAACAGAGAAAAAAAAGAAGGGAAAAGAAAAAAAGGGACAAAAAAAGCAGAAATAAGGTAAAAATAGGTCTAAAATGGCTTAAAATACATTGAAATAGGCTAAAAACTGCAAAAAATTCGCGATGATGGCGTCATTATAGGTCAAAAATGGCGTTATAATTTTAGGGTACTTTTTTATTTTTCGGCGGGGAGGGAGGGCAATAAAACGAGGGGGCAAATCCTCCAATAAAGCGGGGGGGGGCATTTCCAGACCGCGCACAGGTCTGTAATTGCATAGACATAAATTAATATCGTTTGGCAATACTAAAACTAAATGATAAGATAATATGCAGCTAATAAGATAAGCTAATAATTTGATTCAGAAACAGTGATTTTATGCTATAAAAAGGAGCTTAGAAAGAAATCGAGCGCTGAGCGAAAGCGAAGCGCCAAAAAATTTTCAAAATTTACACCTTAACGAAGTAAAAAATTTTTTAAAAAAACCCAAAAGGAAAAGGGGGGGTTGCCACCCCTACAACCCCCCTGGCTACGCCCTTGGCATTCGTCTTTCGCTCCCCCTAGCCCCCGAGGGGTCGATCCCCAAAAAAAAATTTGATTTACACGCGATTTGATTTATAAATTTTCACACGCGATCTAACCCTGCGGTTGCGGTACCGCATCAACTATAATCAGAGAATCTGGATAAAATTTGTAATTTATGTTCATAATCTTTTTCTTCTAATTTCTTTATTCCAAAGAAATAATTGCAATCCCGCCCCACTGCGATTTAGCCTCACGGTACCGCAACAACTATAATTAGAGCACCTGGTAATATTTGTAATTTATGTTTTATCACCTTTTTCTTCTTATTTGATTTAAGAAGTGGTAGACTAGCCTTGAAAAATGCTCAAAGAATAGAGCAGGAAAAAAGGGGCGATTTTTCCCCGAGAGCGTGTTTAGACAAAAAAGATGTGGACTACTCTGAGATGATCATTATTTACAGCATAAGAAATTTGTACTTGATTTGGCCAGCTGTCCACTGAATACAAATTTCTACCATATAATAATAATTTATTTATACGTTGAACTAATTACACAGCACTGTTGCATTTTTTTATTCTGATGAAATGACAATTGAAAAAATCATACTAACAATAATCTTTGACAAGCGCGAAATCGCCACTTTTTTCAAATTTGTAGTTGTTTCTTACACATACAAAATATAACCTTCTTATCGAAAAAATGGAGAACTCGCGGGTCGACTTGGGGTAGACTAGTTTGAAATCCGGAGAGGGTCAGAGCAGGGGGTCCAGTTTCCAAACAAAATCACATTAAATCATTTATTTAAGTGTTTGAACACTAATAGAATTTTCTATACTAAAATAGGCTATTTATGTATAAAAACAGTACATTAAGTACTCTTTTTTTTACTACAAAACTGTGTTTGTGACAGTAAATTTTGATGTAAATTCATACCCAAAATTTGGCTCGGAAGGGGGAGGGAAAGGGGGTCGATTTAGAATTCCTTAGGAGGGTAGGGTGTCAAAATTTAAAAATTTTGAGGGAAGGCCCCCTCCCAGATTTTTTTCTGGGTGGGAGGTCCGAAATTTTGTATTTTTGTAATAAAAAACTAATTTTATCCATAAATGAAAGGAAATTTAAAATTAAATTTCATAGGTAAACATTCAAAATTCCTAATTACTTGACATGCCCTGATAAAAATTTAGTTTAAATTTTTTAAAGTTAAATTTTTACCTAAATATTCCTGCGGGGTAATAATGGTGGCCAAAATCATAGGTTCCATGTACTGCTCAACGTCGGTAGGTTCTGGAAATCTTCCTGGATCTACAATTAAAATTTCTTCTTGGTCGTTGTATTTCTTCCGTATTCCTAAAGTATGAAAAATGCAACAGTTTCTGCAACTAATTAAAAAAAAACAAACAAAAAAATGTGAATACGGGAACTATAAAAACAAGGTAAGTTCAAAGCAAAGGGGAGACAATTATTAACAAATTAAATTAACTAAAAAAATTTTAAATTGGCTTATAATGTCGCGGAAATGAAACAAGATGAAACAAAGAAACCAAAAGATTTCTTTCAAATGAACTTAAATGCGGATTTTTTTAAACCTTTTCTTAAATAGCGTAAACTTAATGCTGTGGTGGTGAACGCAAAACTATAATCTACAACCACTTAACTCATGTGACAATTTCTAATCTTTACTTTGATAAGTGCAGGGCAAATTTGTGGCATTAAACAAAGCATTTAAATCATACTTCCGCGCTGATCTTTTCCAAAATATCTGAGGCTCAAAAACGAACCAGAAAGCCGATCCAATACTACAGCCCAGAGCAAAAAAACTTTTCTAAGAATTCAAGTTCACCCAGGTAAACCCTTGATTTTGCCAGGGATATAGGGCATACTTTGAACATTCCTCCAACACTAGAAATTTTTAGCAACAAAATTTACCTGGCATGCCACTTTTTTAATATTCGCTTTAAAAGGCACATTAGGGGCGGTGAAGTAACCACAAACTTCCAGCAACGGAACTAATCTGGCACTGGCACGTTCTAAATCTTCGCCTTAGAGATCTTCCCTTGCACGTTATAAATCTTCGCCTCAACAAAAATCTTACCTGGCACGTTCTTAATCTTCGCCTTATACGGTACACTTGGGGCGGTGAGGAGTACCGAGAAATCGTACTCCTGATCCAAGCGCTGCCCAAACACCTCCATGTGCAAGAGACCCAGAAAGCCGATGCGCCAGCCGGGACCCATGGCCGGGCTGGTTTCCGGTTCCCTCGCTGGGGTCGTTAGAGCAGCTTGTGGCCCGCGGAGGCTGTTATTGCCGGATCCCCGGAAATCCCGGCGAAACCTGGTTTCGACTCTTTAAAACCGGGTAAGGGTGTGACCTGTAAGTCAAAATTTAAGATAATTGATTTAAATTTTATCAGGCCTTAATTTAGGCCACCGGCTTTTTTTTGCTATGCGTATACAGACCTGTGCACGGTTTGAAAATGCCCCCCGCTTTATTGGAGGATTTCAACTGTCTCCCCAGTCGACCCGCGAGTTCTCCTTTTTTCGATAGAAGGTTATTTTTGTATGTGTAGAACACTCAATTTGAAAAAAGTGGCGATTTCGCGCTTGTCAAAGATTTTGTTGTTGATTTTTTCTTGTCTTTCTCAGAATAAAAAAATGCAACAGTGCTGTGTAATTGTTCACGTATAAATAAATTTTATTATATGGTAGAAATTTGTTTCGTGGACAGCTGGCCAAATCAAGTCATTTCTTTGCTGTAAATAATGATCTCTCAGAGTAGTCCCTCTTTTTTGTCTACCGCTCTCGGGGAAAAATCGCCCCTTTTTCCTGCTCTATTCTTTGAGCATTTTTCAAGGCTAGTCTACCACTTTTTAAATCAAATAAGAAGAAAAGGTGATAAACATAAATTACAAAATTTACCAGGTGCTCTAATTATAGTTGTTGCGGTACCGTGAGGCTAAATCGCAGTGGGGCGGGATTGCAATTATTTCTTTGGAATAAAGAAATTAGAAGAAAAAGATTATGAACATAAATTACAAATTTTATCCAGATTCTCTGATTATAGTTGATGCGGTACCGCAACCGCAGGGTTAAATCGCGTGTGAAAATTTATAAATCAAATCGCGTGTAAAACCAACTTTTTTTTGGGGATTGACCCCCCGGGGGCTAGGGGGAGCGAAACACGAATGCCAAGGGCGTAGTCAGGGGGGGTTGTGGGGGTGGCAACCCCCCCCCCCTTTTGGGTTTTTTTAAAAAATTTTTTACTTCGTTAAGGTATAAATTTTGAAAATTTTTTGGCGCTTCGCTTTCGCTCAGCGCTCGATTTTTTTCTAAGCTCCATTTTATAGCATAAAATCACTGTTTCTGAATCAAATTATTAGCTTATCTTATTAGCTGCATATTATCTTATCATTTAGTTTTAGTATTGCCAAACGATATTAATTTATGTCTATGCAATTACAGACCTGTGCACGGTCTGAAAATGCCCCCCCCCGTTTTATTGGAGGATTTGCCCCCCCCCCCCCCCCGTTTTATCGCCCCCCCCCCCCCCGCCAAAAAATGAAAAAGTATCCTAACAATAGACGCCATTTTTGACCTATGATGAAGCCTATCATCGCGAATTTTTTGCAGTTTTTTAGCCTATTTCCAATGTATTTTAAGCCATTTTAGACCTATTTTAACCTTTCTTTTTCGCTTTTTTTGTCCCGTTTTTCCCTTTTCCCTTCTTTTTTTCTCTTTTTCTCCTTTTTTCTCTTTTTCTTTCCCCCCTGCTCTGCCCCCCGTTTCCTCATCGCCTCGTTTCAAAAAAAAAATGGCCCCCGCCCCCCCCGTTTTGTAATTACCCCCCGATTTAACCCCGGGGGGGGGGCAGTGCACAGGTCTGCAATTAAATAGGAGCAAAAGAAACAAAAAAACTGGTGAAAAAGGCAAACTTCTTAAAAACCAGCTCGAAAAAAAAAAAACTGATGGCCTTTACTCCCCAACAACACAAAATTAAAGCAAATAAAATAAAACAAAAACGCGCACAAATAAATGTGAAGCAAAAATAAAATGCTGAAGCAAATAATATAACATTCAATAATAAAGTAAACATCATGAACGCGAAAATAGGATCGGAAGACTTCTCAGAGAGGTAACCAAAGAGACACTGGAGCGCCCCAAAAAAGTAAATAATAACAAAAGCACAAAGAAATCTTAGAAAAAAGAAGGAAAGTGACATACATAAGTAATTAAAAAAATGACACTAATCAAAGCAAATGCAACACAGCACCACAATTGACCACCAGTGAGCAAATTAAAGCAAATTTTTAATTTAAATAAAATAAAATGATGAAAAAGTTTCAAAAATCAATGAGCAGATCAAACAATAAAATTAAAGAAATTGGTCATTTATTAGATAATTCATTTCACATATTGAAGCTTATAATTTTCTGTACTATTTTTAAAAAAAATATTTAGCAGATAGACTTAAATAAGTGCGTCTTTGCCTTTAACTGATGTACAAACAATAAATAACCTAAAAAATGAGCAATGCGCAAAAATTTTGATGGGTTTCGACGATTTTAGCTCATTTAAAAAAAATTAAATTTTGAGCTACAATCTCTTTCCGAAATCCTGGCTACGCCCATGACGGACGCCGAAAATTTTTTCAAACTTTTTTTCAAAACTATCAAAAATGTTAAATTTATCACATATGACGAATTTTGATATATTGTTGGCCTAACCTAATATTAAGCTTACAATAAGCTGTCAAAAATGACGAATTTAAAATTTGGAAACATTACAAGCCCTTATGCTGGCAGAAGAAAACCTTTAAATTCAAAACTTTTCCAAAAAAATAAGCCTCAAAAGTTTTTTTTTTAATTTCCATGTTATTTTGTTAAAAAAAATATTTTCAAAGTTAAAATCCTACTAAAATTGTCAAATATCGCAGCTAAAAAATGCTCTTTTTAAGCGTTTTCTTACGTCTAAACATGTTTCCCAGTTTGTCAACACCAAAACAAATTTTCAATAACTATGTCTCTCAACTTTTGCCAATATCCCAATCTAATTTTTTTAAAGTAATGCTATTTTTCGTGTAAAAACGTTTGAATCCGCGATCTGGTCTGAATTGCCTCATTTTAAATGCGGAAGAGCCAATAAAAATCATCAATTATGACGTAATAACAAAAATTTGCATAGCGTTAGGAAATATTTTCGAGTTTTAACGAAAATTTATTTTGCGTTTTCATGGAATTTTTTGAACCACTTTTTAATATTTTAAATCAAAATAATAGAAAAAAATTTAAAACTAATCTTCTAAAGTTTATAATTCTTCCGAAACTTTTAAATTTAGATATTTGCTGCTGCAATCATACGGGCTTGGAATGCTTCTAAATTTTAAATTCGTCATTTTTGACAGCTAATTGCAAGCTTAATACTAGGCTTTTTTACACAAACGATATATCAAAATTCTTCATATGTGATAAATTTTACATTTTTAATAGTTTTGAAGAAAAAAAATTTTGGCATTTGTGTTTGGCCCCCCTAGTCCCCGGGGAATCAACCCTCAAAAATTTTAAGGTCAAAAGTAAGGAATAAAAAATGGCGGACATTTGATATATAACAATATAATCAAAATCGTACACACGTCGAGCAGGAAGCAAAACAAAAGCTATCTTTTTTGCAGCGTATGAATTTAGCAAAAAATCGCGAAATCGCGCGCTTTCAACGCTTCATAAAAAAAATTTGAGTGAGCCGATTTCGCTCAAATTTGACATAGACGAGCATGACATAAGGAAGTATTTTGGAATTTTAACGAAAATTTATGTTGCGTTTTCATGGGGTTATTTGGACCATTTTCTAATATTTTAAATCAAAATAAATTTAAAAAATTTAAAACTAATCTTTTAAAGTTTATTATTCTTGTAAAACTTTTTAAATGAAAGGTTTGCTGCTGCCATCATAAAGGCTTGGAATCCTTCCAAATTTCAAATTTGTCATTTTTGACAGCTTATTGTAAGCTTAATATTAGGTTTTTTACACCAACGATATATCAAAATTCGTCATATGTGATAAATTTAACATTTTTGATAGTTTTGAAAAAAAGTTTGAAAAAATTTTTCAGCATTCGTCATGGGCGTAGCCAGGATTTCGGAAAGGGGGGTTGTAGCTCGAAATTTTTAATTTTTTTTTAAATTAGCTAAAAACGTCGAAAACCATCAAAATTTTTGCGCATTGCGCATTTTTTAGGTTATTTATTGTTTTTACATCAGTTAAAGGCAAAGACGCACTTATTTAAGTCTATCTGCTAAATATTTTGTTTAAAAATAGTAAGGAAAATTATAAGCTTCAATATGTGAAATGAATTATACTAATAAATGACCAATTTCTTTAATTTTATTGTTTGATCTGCTCATTGATTTTTGAAACTTTTCATCATTTATTTTATTTAAATTAAAAATTTGCTTTAATTTGCTCACTGGTGGTCAATTGGTGCTGTGTTGCATTTGCTTTGATTAGTGTCATTTTTTAATTACTTATGTATGTCACTTTCCTTCTTTTTTCTAAGATTTCTTTGTGCTTTGTTATTATTTACTTTTTGGGCACTCCAGTGTCTCTTTGGTTACCTCTCTGAAGTCTTGCAATCCTATTTGCGCGTTCATGATGTTTACTTTATTATTGAATGTTATATTATTTGCTTCGCGTTATTTTTTGCTTCACATTTATTTGTGCGCGTTTTTGTTTTATTTTATTTGCTTTAATTTTGTGCTGTTTTTCATAAAGGCCATGGGTTTTTTTTTCAAGCTAGTTTTTAAAGTTTGCTTTTTCACAAGTTTTTTTGTTTCTTGCTCCTATTTAATTGCAGACCTGTGCACTGCCCCCCCCGGGGTTAAAACGGGGGGGGGGGGCCATTCCAAAAAGGGGCGGGGGCACGGGGGGGGGGCAACTTTTTTGAAACGGGGGGGGGCAATAAAACGGGGGGGGGGCAAGCAGGAGAAAAAAAGAAAAAAGGAGAAAAAAATAAGAAAAAAAGAAGGGAAAAGGGAAAAAAGGGACAAAAAAAGTGGAAATAAGGTAAAAATAAGTCTAAAATGGCTTAAAATACATTGAAATAGGCTAAAAACTGCAAAAATTCGCGATGATGGCGTCATCATAGGTCAAAAATGGCGTCATATTTTTAGGGTACTTTTTCATTTTTTGGCGGGGGGGGGGGGGGCAATAAAACGGGGGGGGCAAATCCTCCAATAAAACGGGGGGGGGCATTTTCAGACCGTGCACAGGTCTGTAATGGCATAGACATAAATTAATATCGTTTGGCAATACTAAAACTAAATGATAAGATAATATGCAGCTAATAGGATAAGCTAATAATTTGATTCAGAAACAGTGATTTTATGCTATAAAAAGGAGCTTAGAAAGAAATCGAGCGCTGAGCGAAAGCGAAGCGCCAAAAAATTTTAAAAATTTATACCTTAACGAAGTAAAAAAATTTAAAAAAAAAACACAAAAAAGGGGGGGTTGCCACCCCCACAACCCCCCTGGCTACGCCCTTGGCATTCGTCTTTCGCTCCCCCTAGCCCCCGAGGGGTCGATCCCCAAAAAAAAATTTGATTTACACGCGATTTGATTTATAAATTTTCACACGCGATCTAACCCTGCGGTTGCGGTACCGCATCAACTATAATCAGAGAATCTGGATAAAATTTGTAATTTATGTTCATAATCTTTTTCTTCTAATTTCTTTATTCCAAGAAATAATTGCAATCCCGCCCCACTGCGATTTAGCCTCACGGTACCGCAACAACTATAATTAGAGCACCTGGTAATATTTGTAATTTATGTTTTATCACCTTTTTCTTCTTATTTGATTTAAGAAGTGGTAGACTAGCCTTGAAAAATGCTCAAAGAATAGAGCAGGAAAAAAGGGGCGATTTTTCCCCGAGAGCGTGTTTAGACAAAAAAGATGTGGACTACTCTGATATGGATCATTATTTACAGCCATAGTATATGTACCTGAAACGAAAGCAGCCACACATAATACGTATTGCTCGCGAATTTTTAGCGTTTTTACTACTAAGACAAGATTCTTCAAAGTTTAGAGGGGTTTTTTTAGGGACTATGGTACTTCAAACTTTAGGGGCAGTATTTTTGAAACGAGATCCTCTTGACCATACCTGGACAAGTTGTAGTTGCAAGCAGCAAAGGGGTTACGTTAAACCATACATGGAGCAGGTTGGTCCGAAGTGGGTGGGATCAAACTCGGATTTGTGGATGGAGTGGGGATAAAATCCGGAAAACTTATTTTACCCACATTTTTTTCTGGTGTGCGTTTTACCCATATCGTTTTTCGATTTTGAAAAAAAAAACGAATAAAAACGCTAATTTTAGATCAAAAAGTGCTATTTATTGCATTTTTGAGCTTTTTATTGCTTGAAACAATTATTTTGACCTTAAAACGTAAGTTTGGAGGCAGTAAGAAAAGAAGTCATTTTAAAGACATTTTTTCCTTCATTTTTTCAAAATTGGGTGGTGGTTAACCTTTTCTCCCCCTATTTCTAAGTGGGGAAGAGGGTTAAACATAAACTTATGCATGGGCAAGTTGGCCGGGAGTGGGAGGGGGTAACTTAAACCCAGATTTAGGGGAGGAGATTATAATCCTAGAAATGCCCTTCCATTTTACCCATATCGTTTTTTTTTCTGAAGTGCATTTTACCCATATAGTTTTTCGATTTTAAAAAAAATAGGTAAAAAGACGCTAATTTTAAGTCAAAAAGCCCCTGTTCTTGCATTTTTGAGTTTTTTATCGCTTAAAACACTCATTTTCACCTTAAATAAGTTTAAAGGTTTTTAAAAGTCATTTTAAAGACATTTTTTTCTTATTTTTTCCTAAATTGGGGGGGCTAACGTTCTCCCTCCCACTTCTGAGTGGGGGGGGGTTAAACCCCTCTCTCAGAATTTAAGGGGGTTAACCAGCCCCCCAACCCCCCGTGTCCATGTATGCTTCCGACCCACCCAGATGCCAAAAAAGAGTGGACACTGGACAGCGCCTATTGGTGGTGGGGAGCTCCGGATTTTTGGAGGGATATACCCGACCCCCCAAATTTGGGGGGTCCCAAAAAAAAATTTGGGGGTATACCTCAAATACCCCATTTTTAGCGTTTTTAGTACTGGGACCCCTAAATTTTAGGAGGGCTTTCGGCTATAATCGGGATTTTGGGGGTATAACCCCCCAAACCCCCCTCCCCCTGCCCACCTATGGCCCGCCTGACCCCGCGTTGCTGCTCTTCTGGTGACGACCAATCTCACAATAATCACAAGGGCAATTTTTCTCAATGTGTCATCTCACAGCCACGAGTAGATCTCTACAAAAGAAACCAAAACTTAATCATTGCAAACAAATTATTTTAGTTGTTAGATTGCATTATTTGGTGGTGAGATTACACCTTTGAGTTAAGTTTTGAGATTGTACAGGTGTGAGAATTGACGTTGTGAGTTTGGTTTTCCCCGCTCTTCCCCTTCTTGTGCTCACCTATTTGATCTCGTTTTCTTTAAAACGAATGATCACGAACCAATAAAAAATTTAAAATAATATATAAAACGATCAGACTTACCTAGGAATGTTAAATATGTTATTTGAGACTTTTGAAAAATGTGAAAACAAAACCAACAGAATGTACGAAAACCATTGTAGCATTGCGCTTACTATAGTGAAAATTCTGTTTGTGAATGTAAGTGAACAGAAATTAAAGTTGTTACCTAAGACAAAATTGCATGATAATAAAATATTATTTTACTATGCAAATGCAAGAATATTTAACACAAGAGAACGTCCAAATGTAAAAATATTCGATTTTTTCGCACTGCTATTATTTTTGCACAACAAAAAAAAAGAGCTGCACAAGTGCGACTTTTCTAGCAAAATTTTGTTCACAAATTTAGTGTACAGTTGGACATTTTTTGTGTTATATTTATATTCTTGAAATAATAGGGTTGCAGACCTGTGCACTGCTCCCGGGGTTTTATTGGGGGGCATTTCCAAAACGTTGGGGGGGGCAAGGTGGAGGCAACTTTTTTGAAACTGAGGGGGTTAATAAAACGGAGAGGGCAAGCACGGGAAAAATATAAAAAAAAGAGAAAAAAAGGAGAAAAAAAGGGAAAAGGGAAAAAAGAGACAAAAAAAAAAGAAAATAAGGTAAAAATAGGTCTAAAATGGTTTAAAATATATTGAAATAGGTTAAAAACTGCAAAAATTCGAGATGATGGTGTCATTATAAATCAAAAATGGCGTCATAATTTTAGGGTACTTTTTCACTTTTTTGGCGAGGGGGTGGAATAAAACGGGGACGGGGCAAATCCTCCAATAAAGCGGGGGGCATTTCCAGACCGTGCACAGGTTTAGAAACAAAAAGGGGCTATTTTTTGACAAAACGGGGCAAAAGGGCATAAAATTTTTCCAAAAATACCAAAATTTTAAAAAGAACTATTTTTGGATAAAAAAAGTTATTTTTAAAAAACTAGCAATTTTTTAAATAGAAGCAAAAATAAAGACTCAGGACTCACCACACATTACAGTCCTGTGCACTGCCCCCCCGGGTTTTATTGGGGGGACGGAAATTCCAAAATGGGGGGAGGCACAGGAAAGGGCAACTTTATTGAAACGGGGGGGCAAGCAGGGGAGAAAGGAAAAAAAGAAAAAAAAAGGAGAAAAAAGAAAAAAAACAGAAGGAAAGAAGAAAAGGGATGTTATAAGGGAGTTGAAATTTTAAACAATTTTACATGAATATCTTTAGACTGGACAACGCATTTTTATTAGAGGGGGCACCAAATGCTTTTTTTTTGGAAGTTGAAAATTTTTTGTCTTTGAATTGGCTCACAAACTTATTGGTAAGAGTGATTATGATTAGTCAATGGAAAGCCAGAATATCATGTTTTTTTAAAGATGAACAAGTAGGGGCGTAGCCAGGATTTCAGAAAGGGGGGTTGTACTCTATAGAAATTCTTCAAAAGGGGGGTTGTAGGGGTTGTACTCCAAATTTTCAAAATACCGTAAAAAAGACATTAAAAAAAATAAAAAAATTTTGCGCTTCGTGCTTAGTGATCCTTTTTGCTGGTTTTTTTGCATTGTTTTCTAAGTTAAACTTGAAAAATTTTAGGTATAAAAAGGTATAACATTTAAAATTGTGCAACAGCACAAAAAAATTTTCAAAAATTATCTTTGAAATTCATTAGAAACATCACTTAAATATTGTGAAAAAATATAAATGTTAAGCGCTGAGCGTAGCAAAGCGCGAAAAAAATTTTTAAAATTGTTCTCTTGGGACCCCCAAATTTTTACCTCCGCCAGCCCAAAAGGGGGGTTACAACCCCCATAACCCCCACCCCCTGGCTACGCCCTTGTGAACAAGGACAGTCAATGGAAAGCCAGAATATCATCTTTTTTTGA
The DNA here is from genome assembly GCA_030248175.1 of Microlaimidae sp. YZB2_3. NCBI lineage: Eukaryota > Metazoa > Nematoda > Chromadorea > Desmodorida > Microlaimidae > Microlaimidae sp. YZB2_3. Next base: position 2,865 of record JASAMX010020227.1, on the reverse strand, counting down.
AAAGATGAACAAGGACATCTTTATGCTGGACAACATTTTTTCACTAGAGAGAGGAATGACATTTCTCCCCAACCATAGATGAACACGGTCAAAAAGCCAGAGGGGGGTGTTTACCCCGGGTAAATGACATTTCAAAATCTAGGAGCGTGGTCTTAGGGGGGTCGAACCCCTCTAGCTTTCTAGGGGGGGGGGGGTCGACCCAGGGTGGAAGAATTTAAAACCTAGAGGGGAGTCAGGTGGGGTCCAATATTCAAAGGAAACTACTTTTAAACCATTACAGGTTTAATAATAGTTTTTTATAAGATAATACTACTTTTTATTGAATAAAAAGCAATATTCAGGTGTAAAAAAGGTGTAAAAACATGAATTTGTGTAAAAAATTCACGTTTTTTAAAGAAAATTTAGTATAAAAAAAAGAACTTAAAATTTTCTTGAGGGGAGGGGGGGGGGTCAGATTTCAAAATCTAGAGAGGGGTCAGGGGTAAAAAATTCGAAAATTTAGGAGAAGGGGAGGGTCCCCCCTGGATTTTTTTCTAGGGGGGCCCAAAATTTCGAGGCTAGGGGGGTGGACCCCCCCCCAACCCCCACCCCCCTCCTTGTTCATCTATGTCCCCAACCACAAAAAGGATTGGGATCATAGGTGGGCAGTGGGCAGCGGGCAGCCTCCTAGATTTTGGGGGTATACCCATACATGGGCAAGTTGGTCCGGAGTGGGGGGGGGGGTTAAAGTTAAACCCCTAAATAGAAGGGGGTTAAAATCCAAAAAACGCAAAATACCCATATCGTTTTTTTTCTGGAGTGCATTTTACCCATATCGTTTTTGAATTTTGAAGGAAAAATAGGTAAAAAACGTTAATTTTAGGTCTAAAAGCTTTTTTTTTTGCACTTTTGAGCTTTTATTGTTTAAAACATTCATTTTGACCTCAAATAGTTTGGAGGCAACCGCAAGGCAGTTAGAAGTCATTTTAGAGACATTTTTTTCTTCATTTTTCCAAAATTGGGGGGCTAACCTTTTCTCCCCCCCCCACTTCTGACTGAGTGGGAGGGGTTAAACCCCATCAAAATTTGGGAGGGGGTTAACCCCCCCATGCCCATGTATGGGTATACCCTATACCCAAACCAGACCCCCAAAATTTGGGGAGAGGGTGTTCCAAAAAATTTTTGGGGTATACCTCAAATACCCAATTTTTAGCGTTTTTAGTACTGGAACTGGGACCCCCCAAATTTTGGGGGGTCCCAGTCGTTCAAATTCATGTTCAAGTGCTGGCGTTCAAATTTCCGGACACCAAAATTTGGGCAGGATAACATCAGAAGCCCTTACGTTTTTTGAATTTTGGTAGAGAAAATTTTTTTCTTAAATATTAATACAGAAACTTTCCTGATGCCTTCCAAAAGCATATTAATAGTCAAAAAATCAAATTTTCCCCGCTTCGCGGGTAGTTTAAATTGACAATTTATCTCAGTTTTTCAATTTCAAATCGATTTCGCCACTCAATAGTTAAGGCATACATATTAAATAAAACTACTATAAACACTATTAACCTTTTATTAACGTTTTAAACACATGTTTTAAATGGATAGGAATAAAAAAACCCTAAATTTTGTTTTAATTATCATCTGGAATTAAAATTTCTAGTGTATTTTAGCGCCTTAAATTAAAAATTTTCCCCCCCCGGGGCATTCTGCCCCCCCCCCCGACTCCCCTGACGAGGGGCTCTGCCCCTTGACCCCGCTGGGTGGCTCTCCCCCCCCCCAGACCCCCATTTTGGGGGGCTGCCGCCCCCCCCCCAGACCCCCCTCAGAGTTAGTATGTACCCCCTAGACCGGCCCCCCGAAATGAAATCCTGGGCAGGCCACTGCATACGTGTACCAATTATCGATTTGACTGATCGAAAAGTAAAATACGCATGTGAAACATCCTTATATCCTAAATCGTACTTGTAAATCTCATGTTTGAGGTTATTTTTTTCAATTTAAGTCTTCTGTAAAAAGGTATAAAGCCCATTTAAACCCAAATATCGCCTATTTTTTGTATGTACAATTCATGTTGTCAGGAAAAAATTTTTGTTAAACCACAAAATAAATTAAAAATTCTATTTTTTTGGTACAATTCTCATACGCGTCCAAAAATTCAATTTGACCGATCCTAAAGTAAAATACACTTATAAAACATCTTTGTACATTAAATCGGACACGCAGACTTCGTTTTTGTGGTTACTATTGAGCTTATCAAAGAGTTATGAACCAATTTATACCCAAAAATTGACCTTTTTGGATATATGCATTCCAATTTATCATGTTAATAAAAAAAATGTTTTAACAAACAAATTAAATTAAAAACTATGTTTGACAATAGTAAAACTCAAAACAACTCAAAAAATGTAGAAAAAAACAAAAAATTTAAAAGTTACATGGACCACCAAAACATGGAAAACAAAATTTGTTTAGCTTTAAACGCGAATTTAAACTTAGTTTTTTACCGATTTATTATTCCTAAGCCTAAGCAAAACCTAAAAAACAAAAAAAATTGAAATATAATTGATGTTCAGTTTATTAAAATAAGTTGTTTTTCATGAATGCGAATTTTTTCAGAACTAAACTTTGGTGGGTATTTAAGCTGTTATTATAGAAAATTAATAGCCACCATAAAAAAATAATAATATATTTATACTGCCAGTCACTTAGTAATACAAAAAACTAATATTAGTTTGATTAAAGGCTTAATGAAAAAATTTTCTTAATAACATAAATTATACATTCCAAAAAGGTCATTTTTTTGGTATAAATCGGCTCATAACTCTTAATGAAAAGCTTAAATCTCAAAAATAACCACAAAAATCAAGTCTATGGGTCTGATTTAGAGTA
>JASAMX010020225.1:0-15610 GCA_030248175.1 Microlaimidae sp. YZB2_3 | reverse complement strand
AAAAGATCTATTTATGTATTGCATTAAATTTTATTTTTGTATGTCTATACTAAAAGTTTGTATTTTGTGTACAGTGTGCAACGAAGTACTAGTTTTTTAGCGGGTTTATTTCGTTTCTCGCGGTTGTGCCATTTAGGTATGTGCAGTATATGCGTATATATACGCATAAAATTGCTAAAAAAGTGCAGTGTGCTTCAAAATTCAGTGCGTTCGAGTTAGCATGCAAGTATATGCGCAAAAACACTGCTACATTTTGAGCAGTGCATATTTACACGACACATGCCTCAATAAGAGCAGTTGTTTTGCCATTTTATGCGCACAACAATTAATGGCAGTGCTAAAAAATGGCCACCAAATCGTTTCGCTTCTGAGACTGAGTGACATATTTTTCCTTAATATATTATATAGTATTATATATTTTTGATAAAAGGAGATGCGCTGGTGATGGGGAAGACATTTATCAAAAACATATAAAAAGATCGATCGTTTATAAATAAAAAAACTTCCATATATATAATTCCACAACAACAGGGTAGAGTCCATATAAATGGCGTATTTTTGTGGTTTTTCTATAATAAAAATCAACAAATCAAAACTCTGTTTAAATGTTACACGTAAAAAGTTTTATTTTGTAAACCTTTCATTCTCCATAATTTTTAAAAACATATTAATGTACGCCATTGTTTATAGCCAAAATTAACTATAAAAATCAAATCATAGCACTTTTATTAATTTATTTTCAAATATAGCCAGATAAGGTGGGAAGACAGCGGAAGATAGAGGAAGACAGCTTTTACCTGCCTCCTACCTGCCTTTATAGAAACAATGTTGCCTCCTACCTGCCTCTATCCTGCCTCCTATTTACCTTCATTCTAAATTCTGCCTCCTATCTACCTTCATTCTAAATTCTGCCTCCTATCTACCTTCATTCTAAATTTATCTGCTTCCACAGTGCCTTCCTTCTATTTGCCTGCGAAACAGTTTCAGCTGTCTGCTAACACATATATGCTTTGAAATAGAAGGCATCACCATAGCTGCCTTTTACCTGCCTCCGAAACAGTTTGAACTGTCTTCGTCTTGCCTCCTGACTCCTGGCTACCTCCAAAACGTTTTTATTACTGCTTTTTTCCTGCTTCCTATCTGCCTTTAAGCTTCCGGGGGCAGCTTAAGAGAGCCGTCTTTACAGGGATAAATCCAGTTTTGGAATTAATTTAGAACAAAAATATTTATTTTAAATTGTTAATTTATTAAATATAAATTGCTTATAAAATTATTGGAAAAGTTGAATAAAGTTTAGTGGCAAAAATTAGCAGAAACTTTTATTTAGTTCAGTCAAAGTCAAGGTAACATCGAAGAAAATTGGGCCATAAAATAACCGTAAAAATTGCGCAATATAGGTAAATGTACGCTTTTTTCTTGGATTAAAGTTTCATTTTAATGCCGAAATTGCTCTATTATTTGCTTGTTTTTGGAAAAAATAGCTCGAAAAAATTTGAAACTCGATTTTTAGATATATAATATTATAAAAAAGTTTTGTCGTAAAAAATAATTAGCGCCTTATATATATCCCAAAAATTTATTGTGGGCCGCTACAACCTAGTGTAATCCTCCTAAAAATTTTTATTTAATAATGTTTCCTTTAAAATAATTGTCTTCTTTTAAAATAGCAATAAAATGATCCATTTTATTTTGAACGCTAAATTTTTTTTAGTAACTTTTACTTTAATTGGTCGATGTCACTGAACTAAATAAATGAATTCTGTCAATAAAAAGATTTTATTATTTTTTAGAAAATAAAAGGATTTTTACAAGATACAAAATATCATTTTTTGTTGAAATAAAATTAATCGAGTTTAAGTGCAGTGCTATGACCACTACACATTTTAACGTTGTCTTTTAACGTTTAATAATTACAATTTAATACAACCCGTTTTTACCTACAGCAATATGTGTGCCGAAATTACACTATTTTATTTTATAACAATTGCTCACCACAGACGCAACGTAGAACCACCGGGACCAAAAATTCGGAAAATAGACTAAATTTTACCGGGACAGTTTCATTTTTAAACCAATTTATTGCATGATCATGAAATGGCTATGGTCTAAAAACAAGTAACAATTTTATGTTTTAAAAATCACACAATTTCACATAAAAATATCATAACATAACAAATAAAAAGCTCATGACAGTCATCTACATATAATTAGCTCTCATTTGAGCTATCAAACGTCGTATTCCGTCCAGGATTACCAAAAATATAGTCCAAAATCAAAAATGCCCAATTTGGAAAAGTGCCGAAATTAAACGCACTACACTAAATGTATACGCTTTTTTGTAAAACACAAAATTGTATGGTCAAAGTATGATTATGATTCTAATGAAAACTTTTAGACGGCCACAACCGAAGTTTTACAATAAATAGATAAATAGATAGATAATGTGCCTCTACCGCACCGCCTAGAACCCCTAGTGCTCTTATCGGGTGCACAACATTGACAGTGTCAAAGAGAGAACACCTTAGCCTAACATAACCACAACTACAACAAATTTAAATAAAAAACAGAAAGAACAAAAACAGCTAATCAGCTAATCCTAGGATAACAAAGCAGAACAGAATTGGTTAGTTAGAAACAGTTATCATGAAAGTTAATTATGTTAATAAAGTTATATTGATTAGTTTATTACAATAATTAATTTAAAAGCAAAACAAATATTAGGAAAAGTTAGTAAGGATTAGTAAAAGTTAGTACCTTATATACGATTTAGAAGTCTTAAAAAATTATATGTAGCAATAAGGTCCACTCTAGTTCCAAACAGTTGTTTTGGCATATCATTGCGTTCTCTTTGCCACAGAGGGCACACTTGCAGAAGATGGAAGAGTGATTCAACTAGTCCACACTGGCACAGTTCAGAATTAGCCTTTTTTGTTTTATATAAGACATTTGCTGTTGGGAATCGATTGAAACGGCATAGAAGTATGATACGGGTTATACTTTTGGGAAACAACAGGACTGCATCTTTCTTGACTGGTTTCTTTTTGAGGTGCAGCATCAGTCTTGCTGAAGGAGTACCAAATTCTTCCAAAAAATCGTTATGGGATTTGCGGAGGGTGGCACTTAGAGTTCTTTTAGCAATTTCCAAGGTAGCTGAAAAGATACGGTTAGTACAGTCGATTTGGGATGCTTCCCGGCCCATTGCATCCGCCGCTATGTTCCCTGGGATTTCTTGTAGGTGGCCTGGTATCCATTGCAAAACAAAAGTATCTACTTGTAAGTTTGGATTGGAAATGACATCTTCTACATGAATTAGAAAATCGTTAACAAGAGGGTCTGGAGGAGCGTAACTTTTAACAGTATTATGTATTTGATATATAGCTGATAAACTGTCACATAGGAGCACTAACTTCTTAAAACCATCAGGCATTCGTTGATGTTTTCCTTGTAATGTTAGAACTTGAATTCCACTGATGAGACCTCGAAGTTCAATATCACAGATACTCCATAGTGAACTAATGGATGTAGTAGATCGAATCTGTGTATCTTGTCCATGATAAAAGACAGCAACCCCTGCTCCAGCAATATTTTCATGAGTGTTAAGTGAACCATTTGTATATATTTGAAGATACTCTGGACTAGGATAGAGTTCATCAATTTCAATTTGAGATATTAATTTATTTTTTTTGCAGATTTGAAGTTTTGGGTTATTTATTTTTGTTGGATTTTGGTATAGTACATTAATTGGAGTTTTTGATATTTTATCAAGATCTGGTGATATAGATGATGACCGCTCAAAATTTGCAACAACACTATTCTTTCAAAAGAACAGTCGATAAACTCTTTATTGTAAAAATTACATCAGTAATATGTTGCAACGTTTCGGCGATTTCGAATCACCATCATCAGGCAATTTTAAAACACATAAAAGCGGTTAAAACTAAAAGTAAATTACACAAGGTTATAAAGAATGAAATACAAAATAAAAATTTTAGACACCAAAATATAAATATACGAAATGTGTAAAGGTCATAAAAAAGTAATATGAACAGATGAATAAAACTTTAAACAAAAAAATTTATAATTAAAATGTAAGTGGTAAAAACAAATTAGGTGAGACAGGTAAAAACGTTAAAAAACGCAAAAAATTTTTGAAAAAAAATTTTTTTTCATATGTAAAATTTTGTAGAAAAGAAACAATAAGACAGAAAGCGAAAAAACAGCCTAATAAAATAAACCCATATAAAACAGGAAAATACAGTATAAAAAAGCTAAAACATGCGGTAGAAAAAATGCAATAAAACAAAAAAGACCCTTTAAGACAAACGGGAAAAAACATTGTGATAAAAAAGCTAAAACATACGGTGGAAAAAAACATTAAAAAATAGAAAAAAAATTAAAAAGTTGAAGTGGAAGGGAAGCAATATTTTTATTGAGAATGAGTTTTTTACTGCGCGATGTTTATGCTTTTTTTACATAACAGATGGAAATCAGACTTGGCACGATAAAGAATAGAAAAATCACTAGGAGAGGCATTGTACCCACATTCACATTCGGGAATGTGATCCAATACCGCGGATTTTTTTTCGCATTGTATTTCGATCAATGAAAGGACTTTTTCCAAAGTGCTCAGATATCCTAGTGGCGAAATGGCGGACAGTTTTGCCCGTGTAAATACTATTGCAAGTACCGCACGAAAATTGGTATACCACTTCAAATATTAAGCGCCTTGAGATTCGGTCCTTTACCTGAAAGAAACCACCAATACGACAAGAAGTAGTAAAAACAATTTTACAGTTAACTTGTGGTATTTATTTGAAAAGAATTCTTAAACGTTTGGGAATTTGTTTAGATAAAATTCTACTTTTGACAGGTAGATCAAAAAAGGCTTTTGATTTCACTAGATTTTTGTTTAAAAAGAAGTTTTGAGCTTGGGTTTTGGTTTTGATGAGTTTCAACTGCACGATGGTAAATGTTCTTTCATTAAAACAAGTTGTTCTGTGAATACAAGATGGGATTTTGGCGTTTTTTACTTACGATAAAACGTGTGACCGGTTTCGATTGTCACCAACCGTTCTCAAACACAATAAAATGAAATAAAAAAATGCGCCAAAATCCCATTTTGTATTCTCAGTTTTATCATGGCGTCTCAAAATGTAATTAAGTTGCTCTGTGTTAAAGATCTTTACTGAATTATGACGCTTATAAAATGATCATATTTAGCCAATGAGTGCTGGAAAAAAATTTTATCTCTAATGAACGTGGAGATCTCCACTTTAACTCCCACGGATCAAAACATCTATTGCTGCATATCACGAATAGTAAACCCGCCATTTGAGAGTTCTTAAAATTGTAATGAGTGTCTGAAAGTGGTACCCAAATACATCGGGCCCTAAATTTTTTGGGTTTGACGCTCCCCATATAACCAAATAGTCCCAAAATTAACTTTAAAATTAACATATTATGTGGTTTGTACGTATGAAAAAACTTGCTTCTCCATACTAAAATTTTGGACTTCACTGCGCTTTTTTCTCTGATATCATGCTCATCCATACTGAATCGACGTTTTAAGACGATTAATAATCAAAAAGGGTGAAACTTATAGGCTCGATATATGACTTCCAAGCTTTCTTTTTAAACAAAGTGTTGTTATTCCGGTAAGAACAAGAATGGGGTGCTTGAATTGGAAAAACAGGTTTTTACCTGCCTCCAACCTGCTCTTATCCGAAATTTTGCTGCCTCCTACTTGCCTCGGACCTTCCTCTTACCTGTCCCCATTCTTAATCTACATGGGGTCTGTTTTATAAAAACCTTTGTAAATTATCATTTTACAAATCTCCGCCTGTTTTTTTGTAAAATACATGATAAAGGTTTTTTGGACTTGTAGACCAAGAGGAGCATCTCCGCGTACTGCTCTGTGCTGATTGGTCGCAGCCACGTCATTTCATCTCCGCTGACCGATCAATATTCGCTCTGTCCTATATCCTCTATTATTTAATTTACAAAAAATAGGCTGAGATTTGTAAAATGAAAATGTACAAACGTCTTTATGAAATAGGCCCCTGCCCCCACCCTGCCTTTTAGGCAGTTTTAGCTGCCTCTGCCTCTTAACCTATATATGGTTCAACATAGGAGGCAGAGACACCTGCCTCCGGATGACTGGAGGCAGATAAAACTGCCTCATATCTGTCTCCGCTCTGCCTCTTAGCTGCCTCTGATTGTGGTTTTACCTGCCTCTAGTCTTTCGGAGGCAGGTTAACGAGCCATCCTTACGGGATTAAAATATTACAAAATGACTCGGGTCTGAATTAAATAAAAACAATTTCGCGATACCGAGGACCTCACAACATCAAAACTTGAGATTTTTACGTTTTTAATTTTTAGTTATATGCTTTGGGTTTACGCATGGACATTTTTAAGAACACACAATTAACTTTTTCTGATTATTAATGCGAAACAAAGCCTTTAAACGCAAATATGGGCACCATCGACCACCCCTGCTAAATATGCACCAGCTCTCAATTTGGACTACCGCTGTCTTGATGCCGTCTTTTACATTTTTTTAATCATACATGATAATAATCAAAAACAGTTAATTCAACATAATCATAATACAACCTCATGAGCAATTTGTCTGTCTTGGGCATTTGTTTTAATTTAAATAACGTTTTTTCTGAGTTTTTTCTCAATTTAGTGGCCATAAATTTTGTGATTATGTTAACCTAAAATGATAACATGTATATTTATTAATTTATTTAGCAATTTATCGCATGCATATAATTTATACTATTAGATGTAGATCATAACACTGGCGTCACCGTTCTTTTTAGTCCTTTTATTGCGGAGGTCCGTGTAATCTTCATTCCAATTAGTCACTGCAGGGCGGGACTCGTCGCTGATTGGCTGCTGAGCCACCCGGGCGTAGCGGTAGCCGCCGCCGTCGGCCTGACGTTCCTGAGTGGCGTGGTGGGCCCGTCGGCGCGGGTCGATCATGTCCATGAAAAGACCGTATTCTTGGAACATTAGCGTCGTGGGTTCTTGGCAGCAATCGCACGGGCAGCAACTGCACGACTGAAACAATGTAAAGGGTTTAAAAGAGAAATTTTTAGAAAGAGAAAATTAAGTGTTTGGCTTGAGTGGCGTAGTTTAGCGGTGAAACTTCCATGCAAGTAAGGGAAAAAAATCAACTGTTCGAGTCCAATGTGGGTTGCGATTTTTTTTATTTTAATTTAATTTTTAAAAAAATCTTGTCGACACCAGACCTGGAAGAATATTTTAGGTGTTCAAAGAACGGCACATTTTTTAAAAATATCTCTTTTGTTGCTACCGCGAATAAAATTTGGCTTGTATTAGAAATTAGAACTTTTGGCCGCTAATTCGTAGAAAGGCGAAAAAGGCAAAGTACTTTTCATTCAATAGGCCTGGACTGCTTTCGCGGTTTAAAGGAGCACTGTCACAAATCAAATTCCTATAACGCCCGAACCGGACTGCTCCTTTAATACCAAACCTACCTAACTCAACTTTGGTATTTAGAGTGCTCCACTACAAGGCTACAACATTTTTAAATTTCAGCTGAATCGGTTCAGTATTAAAGGAGCAGTCCGGTTCGATCGTTATAGGAATTTGATTTGTGACAGTGCTCCTTTAAGCGTTTACATCAAGACCAGTGTTAAGGCTGGTTCATACTTATGACAAAACGTCGTTTGGACACAGTCCAAAGGACAATTTTACAAAGCCCAAAACGTTCTTTCGACTTTTTCCTTTGAACGAAGTATGAATGCAACTTGAAATATGAATGCAACTTGAAATATGAATGCAACTTGAAATATGAATGCTACTTGAAATATGAATGCTACTTGAAATTTGTCCTTTGGACAAAGTCCGAAGGAAAAAATCCAAAAGGAAAAACCCAAAGGACAAAGAAGTATGAACACGTCCTTTGGACAAAGTCCGAAGAACGTTTTGATGCTGTGTTTGTCCTTTGGACAAAGGGTGTTTGGTCCAAAGGATGTTGGGGGGGGGGGTGGTGGGGGGGGGGGGGCTTGATTTTTTAGCAAGTTTTGACCACTATTTAGGACCCTCCTCTAAATGTTTTGTTTGAGGATAATAGTGTAGGATCTGGGTTTAAGGTTCTGGAAAATTATTTTAAATCATCGAGAATGAAAAAGGTAACAAAGTCCCCTAAAGGTGGTATTTTTGTGGGGGGTGGGGGTCTTGGTGTGTGTTGACCTTTGCGAGCTAGGTTATAGGACTTGCTCATAGGACTTTTGTCCTTTGGACTTTAGTTCAAAAGAATTTTCTTCTTTGGACTTTGTCCAAAGGACGTTTTGTCATAAGTATGAACCAGCCTTTACGGCTAGCTGACTGGAACAATCTAAATTGTATATCCTGAATCTGCTACATTTCAGTCCCGCTTCGTTTCAGTTCCATAAAAAATCACCGCGAGCTTCGTTTCAGTCCCGCTTTGTTTCAGTCCTGCTTTGTTTCAGTCCCGCTTCGGTTTAGTCCGGCTTCATTTCAGTCCCGCATCGTTTCAGTCCCGCTCGTTTCGGTCCTGGCGGAAAATAGGACGTTCATCAACTTGTATCATATCCCTGAGTGCAGTTTTTTTGTGCAAAATATTTGCATAATTAAAAAAAATCGATTTGCTCACCTAAAGTTCAGCAGGCACAGCCAGCTGTTATTTTTGTTTTCATTAAATGAGCGATTTCAAACTTATGTATAATAGCTTCAATTATGTTAAAAAATTATTCTATTTGCTTTTTTATGATCCTTTTTATTGTTTAAAAAAATAATTTACAAAAAGATTTTCGAAAAATAACATATGGAATTACTTTTAAATTATTCATAAAATTTATACAAAAAAAAACCGAGCTACGGAGCTCCGGGGAAGTCACTAAAGCCCAGGAGATACTTCCCGCAAATTGTCGAAAGGACAGAAACAAATAGTATTCGATTCTGGGCAATCTGGCAGCGTTTTTTGCATTTTTAAATCAATGAAAACGCCTCTAAAACACCTAAAATTAGAATTTTTGTTTCGTCCTTTGGGCACTTTGGACGAAATATGAACCAGGCTTAATACTCACCACGAACAGACTGTAATTTATAAATTAAAAAAATAAGTTAAATGAGTACTTTCACGAATCAAATTTCCAAATTGCCCGAATATAAAACTTCACTTTAATACTCAGCCGTTCAGGCTGAAGCTTGGAAGTGATGTAGATTTGGTATCAAAAAGCCAAAATATAAAAATCAAATTAGACACTATTTATAAAAAAAAAGTCCGTTCTGAGTGATATAGGAGTTTGTTTCGTGAAAGTCCTCAAATATTAGTAAAAAACGCAGTGTTTTATGAAATAAATTAAAAGTAAAATAGAGAGGGGGCGGGTGTTTCATAAAAATACTGGGTTTGTCAAAATTAAAAGTTAATCAATATTTTTTTGTTGTTTTTTTTTTTTTGGTTTTGTGTTGGGGGGGTTTCTTGGCTGTGGTGTTGGGTGGGCTTTTTTCTTTTTGTGGTTGGTGTGTGGGCTTTTTGGTGTTGTGGTGGGGGGGGTGGCTGTTTTGGATTGGGGGGGGGGGGGGGTGGCTGCTTTCTTTTTTTTTTTTCCTGTTCGATGAGAACTGTATTTCGAAGGTTTTTGAGCAGTAGTAGTATACAAATATAAAAGCATAAAAGCAAATTAAATGAAAAAAATATTTTATTAACGTTTTTTTGTTTTATATTATAGTTTCTGAATTTATTGTTTTCGTTTGTTTTTGTTTGTGTGTATTCTGATGCGATAATAATAAGAATGTTGCATAAATAAAATAAAGGAATTTCCTAATATTAATATAAAACTTTCCGAAAAAATGAAGTACACAAGTATTTCCGAATTTATTGTTTGGTTTTTAAAGGAGTAATACCACAAATCAAATTCCTATGGACCTACCTACCATTACAAAAATTTGGGTCCGCGGTCCCGCCGCGAAATCAGAATTCGTTATGAAACCAAATTTCTACCAAACTTTTTTAGAAATCGGAGATTAAACAACTATATTAAAGCAGTTTCGAGTATTTTTGTTAACTTTTGTCCATTATTTAGAGTTATATTAATCGTAACTAAGATTTCTCATATGTAAATTTTTTTGGTTAATCAAAAAATAACATTTTTTAATGCTTAATCAAATACAAAAAGACCACTAAAATTTTTCAAGTAGGTGTTTTATTTGTATATATGTAGTATTTCCAGTTTCAAAAATAATACAAAAAAATGCATTGAATTTGAGAGGAACTTTGTTTCGTGATGGGACCGCCGACCCAATTTTCGTTATGCTAGGTAGGTCCATAACACCCGGATCATACAACTCTTTTGTTACTGAACCGATTAAATTAAAATTTATAAATGTTGTAGAATTGGTCTGGCTGGAGAAGCCAAAATATTTAATTTGAGGTGGATTAAGATTAAGGTTTTGTATTAAAAGAGGCCTTATAGAAATTTGTGTTGTGACAGTGCTCCTTTAATTACAATAAACTAAACGGGCCAAAAAACTAAAAATAGTTTAAATAAATAAAAAAATCCTAAAATTCTTAAATCAATGCAAAATGAATCAAATAAGCTTATATGATTGTAGTACAAATGTCTTTATATAAAAGAAAATATTGCGGCAAAATTACTTGCGCTATGACACTAGATTTTGATCCGATATTTCGTCAGTACTAAAATGTAGTGGGACTGAAATGAAGCTCGCAGCGTTTTTTCTGGGACTGAAACGAAGCAACGAAGCAGGAACTAAAGGCAAACCAAACGTATAGCTGCAACAGTGTGTTCAGGTGTTTATTAAAAAACTATTTTCTTTTTTTTATGTCACAAAATAAAAATTATTCTTAAACTACCATCTGAAGTTCATTTCTACTTCAAATCTTTCATTTTCTGAATTCTGATTGGCTGATACGAGTGACGTCAGATTCTCGTGATTTGAGTGGTTACTTAGTGGGGGCATTTCTCAGTCCAACGAACAACTGTTGAAGCCACGTTGGGTTTACTTTTAGTTTATGAACGCATTTTCCGCCAGAACTGAAACGAAGCGGGACTTAAACGAAGCGGGACTTAAACGAAGCGGGACTGAAACGAAGCAGGACTGAAACAAAGCGGGACTGAAACGAAGCTCACGGCGATTTTTTTTCCGGGACTGGAACGAAGTGGACCCGTATACCCTATACTGCTGCCTATCGCTCCTTGTGGCTAATTTTATCAAATTGCGTTTAAAATATTTTATCGATATCCCTTATTCATCGTGATGAGCGCATGTATTTTCAGAACAAAGTAGAAAAAAAGTTTAAAAATCGCTATTATAAGCGATGTTCTTATCAAATATGAACTATTATGCCCCGAAGTTATTGTTGTTTTCAACTAAAGGAACTCCGAAACTCCGTTCTTTAAATGATAATTCTAAAACTTATTCAATTTGGATCTACGTTTACGTTATTTGATTTCAATTTTCACAGTTATTTTTAACATTTTGTTATAAATTTCACAAAATCTAGTTCGCAAAAATTTCAAAAATTGACAAATATTGCGCTGTAATTATTGAATACTAACATACTAGAATAAGTGGAGTTCATAAGTAATCATGAGTTTTGAAAGCCATAGTTCCTAAAATCACCAAGCTTATAGAAAAGTTTTCTGCTGACAAGAATACTTACCGAAAAGGAGCAACAGTAGGAAAAGGTTACGATGAGTGCGATAACGCAGGCGAAAACCACGAAACATCCAACGATTTCGCTGAAATGACGGACATTGTCCACTTCCAACCACTCCGATGTGAACTGATCCGCCTCAGTCGGTTGTGTTTTGTTCTTTAGAATTTCCTGATGAATTACGGTTCCGTTTAAGCCTGACATGTATATTTATTCAATTTAGTAGTGATGTTGCTCGGAGCTCCCGAGCTTTGTCTATTTGTTATTGCTGCGCCGTCTTTCAATGTTGTAACGTTTACTTCTTTTGTATTTTTCCTGACAAAATAAACTTATTTAATTTTTTATTTTATTTATGCTAATTCCCTGAATAAAAATTAAAGCTATTGTATTATGGTTGAATTATTTTTGGTTGACCACGTAAATTTGTATGGGAACATAAATCGACCAATTAAAATTATACTGTTATGACGTTTGTTTTTTTATAACGAATTAGGACGAAGAATTTTTTTTGATCCCCACCTTTTCACGCCTTAGGCTAAAAATTTTAAAGTGTTTTATTGTTAAATAGTCATTTCAATACAGCAAATTATTAAGATTCTAGGTGTAATTTGCCTATAGGGCTACTGACTTAAATTCGGCCAGCCTTAATATCGGTCACTAGACTATTGTGCTTTCTACTCGCAAAATTAAGGGAATCACTTATATACATAGAAATTAGTACATGAACATAAAGATCTATTTAGCCATATACGCAGTTCATTACACAACTTTTCACATGGCAAAAAAACAATCGGTGACTTAAAATACGACTGGCCGTATTTAAGTCAATTTCGCCCTATATTTCAAAATAAATAAAATAAAACGTATTTTAAAGTTAATAAACTTTTTTGTCATTATAGTGGCAGATTTATGCTTAAAGAGGAAAAACAAGCTTATTAGAAACAAAAATAAAGCGCGTTGTAAATAAAAATAAATACTAAAATCCCCATAAAAATGACGTGCAAAATCCTCATAAAAGTCGTGTAAAATCCCCATAACAATCAAAAATGCGTTTGCAAACTAAAATGTGTTAAAAAAACTAAGTTTTAATCATAAAGCATTAAAAATATTTTAATTTTTTCCTAATCCTAAGCAAAGTCCTAAAATCAAGCTAAATTTTATCATGATAAAATTTTGTTGTATTTTCCAAGTGTCAAAATTTGAAGAAAATATTGAAAACGCATTATATTTATGGGGAATTTACCCCACCTTATGGAGATTTTGTAACGTTTATAGGGATTTTGGCCTATGGGGAATTCGTCCATGGGGTTTTTATACGGACCCATATGAATTGTTGATTTAAACTCACTAAAAATTTGCGAAAAGCGTTTTTATTTTTCCACATATTTACTTTTAAAAGGTACAATAAAACTTAAATTAAACAAAAAAAAATTAAACTCAAGTTAAAAAAAATAATTTTTGTTGCGAAGATTTAAACTCACTTGCGTAAAACTTTTTTTTTTCTTTTTACTTTTGATTTTTGTTGCGAATACTACGCGTCATTTTAGTTTTAATAATTAAAAAAAACGATTTTAGTTTATGTTTTAATTATAGTGGATTTCTGGAAAATGTTTAAAAAATTTTTAAAAAAAATCAGACAATTTTTAACGCGTCAAACTTATCACCGGAAACTTTGTGAAATTTTGAAATTTATTTTTTTAAAGCTAAGTTCTAGCGATATTTAAAAAGTCTAAATTTAAAATTCAATTATATGTTTGTGTAGTTTTATAAAATTAGAACTATTTTTTAATTACAATCTCAGCAAGCATTCTATTTATCGAAAGCATTGTTAGCAAATTAGAAAAAAATTGAAATTGAAGAAAGTTTCAATTTAAATTTAAGAAGCAAAAATAAAATACTTCTAAAATAAATAATTCCAAAATTAGAGTTAAAATTCACAATTAAAAACCATACAAAATCATGTGTTTGATTCGCGATTAAAAATCATGTACAAATTCATATATTTTCTAAAAAAATCATTTTTTATCAAGAAGTTGTTTTGTATTTTAAAAATCGAAAGTTTTTTTATAATATAATAACAAAACAATCTGGAAAAAAGAAATAGCATAACACCTACTGCCGTTTATACCCACCCACTTAGTTATAGTACACCAGAAGAAAAGAATAACTTGTAAAAATTTTGCGCTATAAAACATAGTATAACAATAAATTATTTTTTTTGAAAATCTTTTTGTTAAAATAATCCAACTTTCTGTTTTTTAGGACTTAATAAAATAAAATCAAAATCATGAAAACAATCATTTAAGAACGATAGCAAAGAAAATAAAGTAAACTTTTTTTTACTGATATAGCTTTTAAATTTACGAAATAATAAAAACGTTCAGTCTAATATCAGAAATGAATCTTCATAAACATATGCTCTCTTAGAAGCTAAAACAAAACGCAGTTGTCGTATAAAATAATTAAAATTTATCATAAAACTTGAGTGGGACTATAGCTAATTAAAAATAGTAGAAATGGAATTTACGAATATATAAAAAGAGCGGGTACAGGAATCACTTAAATTTACGATATACCTAAACTTTTTTTTTCGAAAATTAATGGGACTGCTTTACTGTAAAAATAAATTTAAGTAAATCTTGAACTGAAAATTTTAAAAAGTGTAAAGTTAATAACATGATGGAATCTCAAAAGCCAAATGAAATGATTTTTTTTAATTAAAATTAAAAAATATTGGTATAGAAAAATTGTTTTTAAACTTATTTAGAAAGGAAAGAGGAAAACGCGCAAGACCACAATCTTAAGATCCAAAATTATTTGGTAATCAAATTCCTCTCAAACTTAATTTTATTACGTAAATTTAATCAAAAACGTATTAAAAATATTTAAGAATGTTGGGATGGAAGTTTGAGGAAGCTTACCGGCTCCAGCCAGTTCTATAGCAAAAAAAATGTAATGAAATAAACTTTATTAGGATTATTTAAGCACATATTTTATTATTCACTTAAAAACTATACCAGCCACGTAGGGTTTGCCTTTAGTTGTACAGAATAATATTCTGAACAAAGTCTTCCACGTTCTTCCATCTTGGTGGGTGAATTCCGAAACTAAACCAAAGCCTTTTGCATATAACCGAATTCAGAAAAAAAAAGAATTTAAATACATTACAATTAAAGATTTTTTTGTGAGAATATTGCGAGCAAGATTGCAATTTTATTGTGGAAAGAGACTTTTTTTACCGAGGACCAGGCAAAAAGACTTAAGATCGGAATCGCAGCGGTTGCTAATATATATCTGCTAAATCATTTTTCCCTAGTAAATTAAAAGCTCAAAGGTCATAGAACGCGAACAATTAGCTAAATTTCGCTTTTATAAAACATTGAAATTATTATTTTTAAATAAAACCGTGCAGTATGTAAATTATTTGACTTAAATATACATAAGCGTCACCTCATAATGGATAATTACCGTATCTCCGGATGCATCTTTCACAAGTATGCAGATCGCAGCCCGATCGAAACATTTGAGCTTTCAATCGGTTGATCTGCATACTACGAAAGATAAGTAGGAGATACGGTAATTATCCATTATAATGACGCTTATGTATATTGCATTCTTCATGTATAAACCGAGTCCCAGTGCAAGGTGTCTATAATTTATTACAGTTTACATGCGTCTATCTCGTCTCCTTGTTTCCTGTCTAAATATGGCAGTGGGAAATTACCCTTATTTCCTGTTCCATTTTTCAAGCATTTTTTATGGCTAGTTAAATTTTAGGTCGCAGTCTTGTCAACCTGGTGCCTATTTCATTAAATTGCTTGCAATTAATCCACTGTCAGTAATAAATGCATATTTTTCTTTTGTATTTTTAATTAAAAAAACTATATTAAATAAAAATTTCGTTTAGAATATAAAAATTACATATTTATAAAT
>JASAMX010020224.1:0-15708 GCA_030248175.1 Microlaimidae sp. YZB2_3 | reverse complement strand
TATATGTCGTATTACTTGGTTCATTTCGTATTGCTCTTTGTATATTGTACTGACCTTTAGGGATCGATGTTTTATCATGTTTTACTATTTTGTCTGTTTTAAATATTGTTGCTGAGGATGGCCCTAAGATAGGCCGCCTTCAAGTTTTATTAATAAATTATTTTAAATTTCTTAGTTTTATTATCATCGCTACATTAAAGTTTCTATTTCCCAGAAATAGATCAATTCCTACTCGCATATATTTTATTCCAAAATACTAGCAATTTTGAGCGGAACTTCGTCCAGAGTTATGGAAATCCAAAGCTCACCAACTTGAGCGCTGTTTATTGAGTGTTAAAAAGCTTAGTTAACATTGAAGTGATGTTTCAAGTTTGTTTTAGCTGCACTTTTATAAGAATTCAAATTTTTTGCCAGTTTTGAAAAAAATAAGTTTACAAACTTTTTAAAACATCATATTTGGTATCAATTTTTCTAACTATTCAGAAAATTAGAGTAAAGCGTAACTTCTGAGTACCGCATTTTCCAACAGAAAAAGTTTCAGTGGTCCAAAAACCGAGATTCGCTTCGCGGAATGTTAATATTATCATACTTGATTTAATTATTGTATAAGGAAACAATTAGTTGGTGCTTAGTTAAAACATGCTAAGTTAAAATATTTTTGAAAACGAATTTTTCGAAACACAAACTGCAGACGGTAGTTTGATTTAAAACCTTAATTTGTAATTACAAACAATTCTAATTTATAGGTTAAATAAAACGCTAGTCCCGAAAGTGTCTTTTTTGTACGCAAATACTTTAATTTTTAATTTAAAAGCAGTAATCTTTCTTGTAATAAAACGTTGTTGAAAATAGAAAAAGTAAAATTAAAGTTTTAATTTAAATCATAGTTAATATAATCTAGGTTTCTTTAACTTGTTGGTCGTAAGTCACAAATTATGTGCTGTTTATTATATAAAGTTGATTTTTAAGTTTAATTCAAAATATGGACACTAAATAAACCTTGCTATTTTCTTAAAAAAGATGATGTGAGAACAGGAAACATTTTTATTAGAAATTTATCAAAATATGGAATAATAATGCTTTTCAGATTAATAATTGGTTTTGTTTTATATGTAAAAAAGCGATTAAGCAGGAAGTCTGAATGTGTCAACTAAATCAGAGAAAAAAGTTAAAGCTAAAGTCTTTTAGGCTGAAATTAAGGGCGTAACATCCCTCCACCAGGAAGAAACACAGAATTAACGCGCGAGCGAAAAAAATTTTAAAAAAATTTGACGGTAGTGGTTATGTAACCATTCGTTATCTAGTTGCGTCACATGTTTCTGTGCAGGTAATTTTTCTTAAAGAAATAGTGGTTACTTGAACACTTTGCTATTTTCACCCTTATGGAATTAATCTTTAATTTTTTAAAGAGCATGTACCTAAAAAAATAACGCCCTATTAGTCAGTTGTTAAAGCCAACAAATAACACTTTTTTTTTTTTAAAACTTAAATAAACCAGCTATAAGACGCAAGTGTCCGATAACTTGATATCTTATATATTATCATTAAAAGTGCTTCTTCTGCTAAATAAACATCAGTGTTGACTTATTTTTTAAAAATATTCTCATGTTTATAAATTCTAAATAAAAATTTTAAAAAGGAAAAAAATACAAGTGTAAGTTAATGAGATTTAATTATACTGAACTATATATTTTAAATAATTAAGAAAAAAAACACATTTTTGTGCATAATGCAATTTTTTGTGTGATAGGTGCTTTTTTCAAAAGTTCCTGCTCCTTAGAGTGTGCACAACGCTCTGTTTACGTAATAAAAACACTTTTCCTTCAATGAGACTCTTTTATCAAGGCGGGTGCGTTTATTCATAGTTCCTAGCGTTTCTAAACTAATCGGGCCCTTTTTTCGCAGGTGCATTTTAACTATCGTGCTGTTTTCCGATTTCCATAAATTTTGGCAGTTAATATGCATAACATACAAAACACATGAATAAAGCGAAGCAATAATTATCAGTATATTTAGGTTAAAGTTTTTACCCACATACGTTAAATCGACGTTAAAATGGTGAAACGTGACGCTTATGAGAATGATCAGCTGCGGGTGAGAGTTGCTGAGTTCGAGACAGAACGAGACCAACTTCTGCATTGTGTGGAAAAGTTGGAAGCCGGTGGAATAAATAAGAATTCTATCGCAAAGAAATAAGATATGAATAAATTTGAATTTGATAAAAAAAATAAATAAGAATTCAAATTCATATATTATGCGCCACAGCCCCTCAAACAGCTGTTTTATGCCCCTCATTTTGCTATGGCGAGCAAAATGAGTAAACAATCAGCAAGTAGCCGGTTTATGGGAGTGGGGACAATAGCGTGTTGCAAAATGCCAAACACGTGGTTTTTGTTATTAAAAGCTTCGCATATTTAAATGGCGCGATTTCGCCAAACATCAGTTTTTATTTTTACCTTGCGCTCATCCGGCTTTCTCTAACCAGCTCTCGGAAAAAGGGATTCGGATTTTTGAAAGAGGGTTTTGAAAGAAACCCTCTTATTTTTATATTTTTGTTTGTTCACCCCCTGGGTTGTCCCGGGTTGTTGTTGTCGTTTTTGGGTCCCCCTTCGAAGAGCCGAGTCGGTCCCGGTTGCATTATAACCGGCCGGCAATTTTTTAGTGTTATTTTTCGGCTCTCCCCCCCCTTTGGAAACTTACAAAATTTTATGGTGGAAAACATGGCGATTCGTTGAGCCCCCCTACAGAGAAACCGCGCCAACTAGCGCATTATGCGATGTTGGTAATTTATTTTTAAGCTGATCCAATCGCGGTTTATTCCCCCTAGTCGCCCAGCTAATACTTGCAGATTAGTGGAATAATGATTGTAGTTCAGCCCAGGTAAAATGGCCCTCCGTGGTTTAGTCGGTCCGCTTAGGTTGGAACTAGTCAGCACTAGTTCCTTGAGATTATTTTAGACACTTTAAGTTTAGTTTTGTTTAGGGCCCCTCTTAGTTTGGTGGTGGTATAGGTTTTACCTCATCCCCCCCTTACTTAAGCTAAGGCCCCTTTTTATTTAAAAGGTTAGTCTTTGGGTTACCCACCCACACCATATTACCAGTCTGCCTTTGTGTAGGTTTTTTGGGTAGTTTACCGCTAAATTGTGCCAAATTTCTAAAACCGGTGTTTAAATGGCTTTAAGCCTTATTTCTGCATATTCCCCCCTCAACGCCCGCAGCTTCGGCTAACCCAAAAAGCGCCCCTATTTTTAAGTTAAGTTTCCGCCCAGGCTAAGCACAAACAACACAGTAATTTATCGTAAATAATTTTTATAAGTCACACAATAGGTTAAGTAAAGTCCCCTCAAGTGCCAATCCCCAATTTAGGTTTACCCACTTTTTCTGTGTCTTGCGTTCCTGGCCCTGGTTATACAAGTTTTGGCCACTAATAAAATAGATAGATACCGTTAAATTTGCGATTTTGACCGTTTAGACAAGAGCTCAGTCGGTTAACTCCAAACTTAGCTCTCGTCAGTAATATGTACTATTTACTAATTTATTAGCGGATCCGACTAGGCTTACCTTTACCTGGCTGGCGCCAAAGACCGATCTTCCCAGCGACTCAAAACCCCATAGGGCGTAAGTAACAGATTTATCTAACCTTTCTCTCCTAATTTTCCTTGGCGGACAAATGTGCGCCAGTAGCTGATCCCCTTCAGGTTTTTGGCGTTACACTAGTTTTGATAAAAATAGTAACAATCGACTTAAATTACAAGATGATCTAAATAGAATTGGCAAATGGGCTAGTGATTGGCAGCTTGGTCTGTCTGTAAATAAATGTGAAGTTTTAAATATAAATAATCAGAAAAATATTACTGAAATGGATTATTACTTGAACAATAAGAAGTTGCCTAAAACAAATTGTATTAAAGATCTGGGAGTTTATGTAACAAATGACTTTAAGTTCTTGATACACTGGCTTTAAAACTGACATGGTTGTTTAGAATTTTATATGTTTCAATTAAATCAAACTTTTCTCTGCGTTTTTCCAAGGTCTCAAGATTTAATATCCTTAATCTATTCTCATATTCTGTGTCTATTATATTGCAGTTTCTGAAAACCCGTTTAGCAAAAGATCGTTGTACTTTTTCCAGAATATATATATCTTTTTTCATGTATGGATTCCACACTGCACTTGCATACTTTATTATAGGACGTACAAAACTTTTGTAAGCAGTAAAATAGTTTGTTTTAATTGAATGAGATTTAAAACATCTAAAGAATTAAGATTAACAGTTTTCATAGCCTTGCTAGCTACTTTTTGACAGTGTATCTAAGAACTTAAAGTCATTTGTTACATAAACTCCGGGCTGTTTAATACAATTTGTTTTAGGCAACTTCTTATTGTTTCAAGTAATAATCCATTTCAGTAATATTTTTCTGATTACTTATTTTTAAAACTTCACATTTATTTACAGACAGACCAAGCTGCCAATCACTAGCCCATTTGCCAATTCTATT
Source organism: Microlaimidae sp. YZB2_3 (assembly GCA_030248175.1). Classification (NCBI taxonomy): domain Eukaryota; kingdom Metazoa; phylum Nematoda; class Chromadorea; order Desmodorida; family Microlaimidae; species Microlaimidae sp. YZB2_3. Next base: position 11,209 of record JASAMX010020224.1, on the reverse strand, counting down.
TAGATCATCTTGTAATTTAAGTCGCTTGTTACTATTTTTATCAAAACTAGTGTAAGCACCAAAAACCTGAAGGGGGATCTGCACTACTGGCGCACATTTGTCCGCCAAGAAAGAATTAGGAGAGAAGGTTACGATGAATCTGTTACTTTACGCCCTATGGGGAAAAAAAAAAAAAAGAAGATCAGTCTTTGGCGCCAGCCAGGTAAAGGTAAGCCTAGTCGGATCCGCTAATAAAAAAATAATTAGTACTTATTACTGACAAGAAGCTAAGTTGGGAGTAAAAGACTGAAAGCTCGTGCTAAACTGCCAAACGCAATTTTAACGGTATTTAAGGGTATTGGTTTTTTGGGGTTGTATAACCAGGGCCAGGAACGGAGGACGCAGAAAAAGTGGGTAAATATAAATTGGGGATTGGCACTTGAGGCCTCTTCACTTAACCTATTGTGTGACTTATAAAAAATTATTTACGATAAATTACTTGTGCTTTTTTGTGCTTAGCCTGGGCGGAAACTTAACTTAAAAATAGGGTACACTTTTTGGGTTAGCCGAAGCTGCGGGGGCCGGGGTTTGAGGGGGGGATGCAGAAATAAGGCTTAAAGCCATTTAAACACCGGTTTTAGAAATTTGGCACGATTTAGCGGTAAACTACCCAAAAAACCTACACAAAGGCAAAGCTGGTAATATGGTGTGGGTGGCTAGTTTTCAAAGACTAACCTTTTAAATAAAAAGGGGCCTAGGGGGGGTGAGGGGGGATGAGGGTGAACCTATACCACCACCAAATTAAGAGGGGCCCTAAACAAAAAAAAACGTTAAAGTGTCTAAAATAATCATCAAGGAACTAGTGCTGACTAGTTCCAACCTAGGGAACCAGCGAAAAGAAAGAGGCCATTTTTACCTGGGCTGAACTACAATCATTATTCCACTCATCTAGGAGTATTAGCTGGGCGACTAGGGGGAATAAACCGCGATTGAAGGAGCTTAAAATAAATTCCCAACATCGCATAATGCGCTGGTTGGCGCGGGGACTGGGTAGGGGGGCTCGACGAATCGCCATGTTTCCCCACAGTAAAAAATTTTGTAAGTTTTCAAAGGGGGGGAGAGCCGAAAAATAACACTAAAAATTGGCGGCCGGTGGGGGTCCGACCGGGACCGACTAAGCGTTTGCCGAAGAGAACCCAAAAAAGGCAAGAAGATGGTGCCGGGGAAGCTTTTAAACCTAACAAAAACCACGTGTTTGGCGGTTTTGCAACACGCTATTGTCCCCACTCTGGTCGACGGGCTCTTTGCCGATTGTTTACTCATTTTGCTCGCCGAGTAGCAAAATGAGGGGCGTAAAACGGCTGTTTGAGGGGGCTGCGGCGCGTAATTTATGGATTTGGAATTCTTATTTATTTTTTTTATGAATTTCAAATTTATTCATATCTTATTTTCTTTTGCGATAGAGTTCTATTTTATTCCACCAGGTTCTAACTTTTCCACACAATGCAGAAGTTGGGTCTCGTTCTGTCTCGAACTCAGCTCCTCTCACCACCGGTGATCATTTCTAATAAGCGTCATTTTTCCACCATTTTGACGTCAAATTTTAACATTATGTGGGTAAAAACTTTTAGGCCTAAATATATTCAATAATTATTGCTTCACTTTTTTATTCATGTGTTTTGTATGTTATGCATATTAACTGCCAAAATTTATGGAAATTGAAAAACAGCACGAAAAAATTTTTTCACCTGCGAAAAAAGGGCCCGATTTGTTTTAAAACGCGCCTTACCGGAGAAGCTATGAATAAACGCACCCGCCCCCCCCCGGGTTCTCATTGAAGGAAAAGTGTTTTTTATTACGTAAACAGACATTTGTGAACACTCTAAGGAGCAGGAACCTTATGAAAAAAGCACCCTATCACACAAAAAAAATTGCATTATGCACAAAAATGTGTTTTTTTCTTAATTATTTAGAAATATATAGTTCAGTATAATTAAAATCTCATTAACTTACACTTGTATTTTTTTTCCTTTTTAAAATTTTTTATTTAAAATTTCTGAACATGAGAAAATATTTTAAAATAAGTCAACACTGATGTTTATTTAGCAGAAGAACACTTTTAAATGATAATATATAAGATATCAAGTTATCGGATACTTGCGTCTTATAGCTGGTTTATTTAAGTTTAGAAAAAAATCAGTGTTATTTGTTAGTTTTAACAACTGACTAATAGGCGTTATTTTTCCAGGTACATGGTGAAAAAATTAAAGAGTTAAGTAACCACTATTTCTTTAAGGGGAAAAATTACCTGCAAAGAAATGTTCATGTGACGCAACTAAAGATAACGAATGGTTACATGACCACTACCGTCAAATTTTTTTAAAATTTTTTTTCGCTCGCGCGTTAATTCTGTGTTTCTTCCTGGTGGAGGGATGTTAGGCCCTTAATTTCAGCCTAAAAGACTTTAGCTTTAACTTTTTTCTCTAATTTAGTTGACACATTCAGACTTCCTGCTTAATCGCTTTTGTGTATAAAAAAAACCAATTATTAATTTTAAACGCATTATTATTCCATATTTTGAAAATTTTTAAACAAAAAAAAATTGTTTTCAGTTCTCACATCATTTTATTTGACAGAATAGCAAAGTTTCTTCAATGTTCATACTTGTATTTTAAATTAAATTCAAAATTTTAACTTAAATAATACATTATAACTAGCACATATTTGTGACTTACGACCAACAAGTTAAAGAAACTTAGATTAATATTAACTATGATTTAAATTAAAACTTTAATTTTACTTTTTCTATTTTCAACAACGTTTTATCACAAAAAAGATTACTGCTTTTAAATTAAAAATTAAAGTATTTGCATACAAACAAGAAAATTTCGAGTCTAGCGTTTTAAAGCTTAAAAACTATAAAAAAATAGTAGTTTGCGTTTCGAAAAACAACGTTTTTAAAAATATTTTAACTTAGGATATTTTAACTAAGCACCAACCAATTGTTTCCTTATACAATAATTAAATCAAGTATGATAATATTAACATTCCGCGAAGCGAATCTCGGTTTTTGGACCACTGAAACTTTTTCTGTTGGAAAATGCGGAACTCAGAAGTTACGCTTTACTCTAATTTTCTGAATAGTTAGAAAAATTGATACCAAATATGATGTTTTAAAAAGTTTGTAAACTTATTTTTTTTCCAAACTGGCAAAAAATTTGAATTCTTATAAAAGTGCAGCTAAAACAAACTTGAAACATCACTTCAATGTTAACTAAGCTTTTTAACACTCAATAAACAGCGCTCAAGTTGGTGAGCTTTGGATTTCCATAACTCTGGACGAAGTTCCGCTCAAAATTGCTAGTATTTCGGAATAAAATATATGCGAGTAGGAATTTCTACTTCTGGGAAATAGAAACTTCAATGTAGCGATGATAATAAAACTGAGAGATTTAAAATAATTTATTGATAAAATTTGAACGTTTCGGCCTGAACTTAGGGCCATCCTCACCAAGAGTATCTAAAACAGACAAAATTGTAAAACATGATAAAAACCGAACTTTAAAGTCAGTACAATATACAAAGAGAAAAAAACACGCGAATAAAATAAATTAAAGCTTAAACAAGACGGGAAATCTAAAACCACACTATAATTTACGATAATACTTACAGACTAAAACACGTCAGAAATTATTACTAAAACTTATTTTAAAATAATGTAATTGGTTACAAAAGAAAAGTTTAAAATATGACTGTCGGTATCAAAAAATTTTAATAAAAATTAAAACTATGATGAAAGTGAGCTTAAAAATAAACTTAAAAATAAACTATACAACTGTCCTAAAAGCACAATAAACTCAAGTGTTTCTATAAACTCAATACAGAAACTTTCTTTTATTTTATAAAAAAAACTCATTTTGAGCGGACGACACAATAGAAAAATTTTTAAAAGATCGTAACCTAGTTTGTACATTACATAATAAAGTATGGTAGTAAATAGACGATTTTACACTATTGTTTAGCGAGTTTCCAGTTAAGTGAGAGTTTTGTATGTTCAGAGATTTTAACCGAGAAGTGGCGAGATGTTTCGCCAAAATACACAGCTTTACAAGCGTGACATTTATATTTGTATACAATGTTAGATCTCATCCCAAACGGAATTCTATCCTTAAATGGAAAAAGACTTGACAAACAACGTGTAGATGAAAATATAATAGAAATTTTTACTTGTGGAAAATACCTATTAAATAACTTTTTTAGCTTATATTTAGTAAATTTAGAACATACACCGGCGTGTGGTAGTGTAATAATAACAGGTAAGCCGGGTACGGTAGGATTTTTTTTGTTTTTTAGTGTACTTGTTGTCCAAAAACAAGTCCGTTTAATACAAGCATCGATAATATGTAAAGGATATGCATTCTTACACATTAAATCTTTCAAAAATAAAACGTCAGTGTGAAAGTCATGAAAACTACTGGAAAGGTTAAACAAGCGAAACAATAAAGTATATAACAAGTCCGATTTATAACATGCAGGTAAAAAACTTTCAAAATGTGAATAAACGCCACTGAACATAGGTTTTCTAAAAATGGAAGTTTTAAAACAGTTGTTTTTTTCTGGAGACCAGCATGTCTAAAAAAGGTAAAGGACCGTTGTTCTCAAGCTCATATGTAAATTCAATTGATGAATGTTTTGGATTAAGATACTGTAAAAACAATTCCACATGGGACCTGTCACGAAACATGGCTATACAATCATCAACATGGCGTCGAAAAAATGCAGGTTGATTTGCAAAAGTGGGACTAAGTGGGGATTTCATTGCAACCCCGTCTGGAATATGATTAATATAAAACTGCACTTCCAATCAACAGAATGATAATTATCGTATGAATCGATCAATTCTTTGGCGAAATAATGCTCACTTAATTTTTTCCTGTACAAATTATTCTTTAGACTACAATTTTACAAAATAGTCAAAATGAGATTATTTTAATATTAAGCACTTAAAAACTTAAAAAATACTTCAAAAACCAACAAAAAATCAGCCCTTTTTAATGTTTAAACAAAAATAAGAAATGCAAAAAGTAAAACCTTTTACTCAGAACACCTGGAAACCAAAAGACGTTTTAATCATTTTAATTAGCATTATTGTTCAAATAATTCACTTATGTTATTTTTAAAGTAAAAAAGAACATATAGATAGAAAGGTCCTTGCGGGTCCTTCTGTACTCGCTGGAGTTCTAGGGAGGTAGACCCGGAATAAAAAATTTTGAAATCTAAAAGAGGATCAGAGTCGGTCTGGTTTTCAAAACAATATACTTTAAGGTGTCAGATTAAAAATTCTGGAGGAGAGTCAGGTAAAAATAATTTGAAAACTTTTAAGGAGAACTAAATTTTTTGTCTAGGAATGGATCCAAAATTTTGAGGTTAAAGGGGAAGAGGTAGACCCTAGCCTACCTCCCCTTTCACTGATAAGATCTCATTAAATAATCATGTTTTTGTTTTGGTGAGAACACTTAAGATTTTTTAGCGATTTGTCATTTTCTTGGCAAAAGCTAACGTTTTGCCGAGCTCATAGTTTTTTCCGAGCATTTTCCAGCTAATTTCCGTTTAGCCGCGCCTTAGCTTTAATACTAAGCCCAAAAAAACCCTTTAGTACTAAAGCACTTTAGCTTTAGCTTTATTACTAATAACACCCATAGTAGAGATCATATTAAGAAAATTATGCGACTTTCTACCAGAAGTGAAACGATTTAACGCCATTTTTTGAGCACTTCTATTAATTGCCATGTACAAAAAATGGCACTGAAACGCCATTATTGGGGCAAGTGTCATTTAAATAGGCACTGCCTAAGCAGTAGCTGATTGATTATGAGGCGTAAAACAAGTAGCTTTTGTGGCCATATACTGACTGGCCCAAGCAAAGCCATATATAAACTAAAGAACTTAAAGATCATAGTGGTTTTATTTTTGTAGGTCATACAGCTGCAAGTTTTCGTGCCAGACTTATGTACTGTTATCATTATGAATTCCGTTGCCCACGTGCAAATAAACTTACTTTAATATCGGATTGTAATTTAAGAGGAGCGAATCGGTTAAGGATTAATGATTATGAATACCATTTGCAAGTTAAACATTTTTTCAGGACCAATTTATCCGCTCTAAGACAATCTTTGCGGCTATGGAATGATATTTCTACCATGATTTGTGATCAAAATAAGCACAGGTTTTTTAAAAACATGCGTGAAAAACATTTTTTAAATAGTTTTTAGAAAATAATTTGTACTACAACGTTATATAATTTTACATAGTGTATTATATTAATAATAATGTTTTTGTAAATGTTCACTGTGTTTAGTTGTTTGACATCTGTAAATTTTTCTCAAGACTTGGTTTCGGTTTTAACCTAGGAGTGTGACGGTTTGGTTTTGGTTTTGTCAATCGCGCTTGCGGTGAGTCGGGAATCATTTTGTGGGTGTGGTTGACATGGTTTTGACTGAACTGTCTCACTTCTGGGAATGTTATTGCAGTCAGGTTGTGGGTTTCAGTTGTCAAACGCGTTTATCTTTTATTTTATTTTTATTTTTTTGGTTTTAATTATGTAAAAGGTACATACAATTTCAAGTGCAGTTTTAACTAGCTTATGTATGTTTCCTGTTATTTTAACAAAATAAAATTCAATTCAATTCAATATATTGGTTCATTGCAATCCACGCATTCAAATAGTGACCTATTATTTTTTAATCGTTTTGATTTCTTTATTATCTGCTAGATTTGTTTTGTTACTTAAATCTGGTTTTCAGTGGCATTTAAAATTGTTCTGTGAAATTGCGTTATGAACTGATGACTTTTCTTCTTCCATGCACAGAGTAGCGCACAGATTGTTTTCTTTGATTTTTATTATATTTAGGTGTATGTTTAGTGTACATTGTGCAGTAATTACACCTACTGTTAGTCTGAGTTGTTTCAACGCAACTGCAGAATTAGTTCATGCCATTTGAAAAGCGGCATCCCCAAACATCTCCTGGTTTGTCGGCATTCTTCTAAGGTTTGCTAAAACTTTAATGTTACTTTGTACCCCATTTACAAAGTGCAGTCTTCACTGCTTGACATAATACTGCATCTTGTCCAATATAGTTATTTTCTATTCTTAGCTAGTTGGTCTGAAGTAGTTATGTAATGCTTAAAAACAGAAGGAACCCGGAAGCTCCGGAGCTCCGCCCCTTAAATGAGAAATTTTAAGTTTATTTAAACTTTAAATACACTTAAAATGGCACTATCTGCACTTTTGTGAGTATTTTTAGCATTTTAAAAAGTTTTGAAAAAAATTAATTTACAAAAATTTTTAAACAAAATAATCTATGGCATTACACTAAACATACTTACAAAAATCAGTAATAAAATAGGGCGAAGCTCTTAAAGTTGCTTCAGATCTTCTAAAAGCGGAGCTCCACTCTGTAGCTCTGTAGCTCGAAACTCCAGGGAACATAACTAGTCTCGTCTGCAGCTTTTTTTCCATATATACCATTGTGTTTAGGAATCCATACCAGCTTCAGTTTATTGTGCTAAGCCGAATTCCCCAAAGCAATCTGGCACTCCAGAATTAATTGAACGTAATTAATGGAATATTTAGTGATTGTAAGGCTGCCTGACCGTCAGAGCATATACATATTATAATGTTTTGTACTTCGGTCAGTATTTCACTTACAAACCAAGCACAAGCCAAGATTCCATATGTCCCTATTTGAAACACAGTTGCATTGTTTCCGAGAAGTATTGATTTATCAATTTTTTATCAATATTTTTTATCAAAAGACGGCTTATGGTGTCTAGTGTTCATTTTTTGGTCTGTTTTAAATTAAAGTTTCACTAAAAATCATCGAAATTAAAAAAAAATTTACCGTGTACTTGAATTAATAATGGCTTAGGAGGTGATTAAAAAATCTGGTTAGCTACGATTTCCAAGTAAAAAATCGACTAATTCTTTATTAAGTTGAGCCAAATCTCTTCGTCTGAAAAAAGATTTGGAATATTCATTTTAAGGGTGTTTGGTAAGGGCCCGTTCACACTTGATCCCGAATTCCAAAAATAGTGAAAACAAGCGTTCATACCTGTTTCCCGGTCCTTGTTCCAAGTTTGAAGATTTCTAAACTAATTAAAGCGACGCTCGAACTTCTGGCAAAAATTAAATTAAAGGCCAAGCCATGTATATATGTCACACACAATGCACGCAACGCATACCAATTTTTTTACCTATAGTCTATACAAAACTGATGCGGACTGGTGACAAAACTCCAACTTTGAAAGGTTATATCTCCATAACGGAGTTAGAATATGTACGGGACATATATCGGAGTATAACTTAATCTTATGGCTATCTTTTAAAAAAGTTTAGAAAAAATTGTTTTTTCTGTCATGAAATCACTACGTCGATGTAGTGAAAAAACCTGGTCCAAAAAAAAAACTTTTTTTAATACAAGATAAGAAGCGCCGCTCCTGTTAGAACATACTATTTTAAGTTGTTTAAAAAAATTTTAGCGAAATCGGCTTGCTCAAATTTTTTTATGATGCCGTTAATGCGCACGGTTTTCGCGAGTTTTCGCCAACTTAATACAATGCAAACAAATAGCTTTTGTTTTGCTTCCTGCTTTACGTGTGTACGATTTTGATCATATTGTTATATATTAAATTTCCGCCGTTTTTTATCTTTTACTTTTGACGTAAAAATTTTTTTTCGGGGTGACCTCTCGGGGCTAGGGGGTCAAACACAAATACTGAATTTTTCTTTAAATTTTTTTTAAAAACCATCAAAAATGTATAACTTATCACATATGAAGAATTTTGATATATCGTTTGTTTAAAAAAAACTTATGCTTACCACTAGCTGTCAAAAATGACGAATTTAAAATTTGGAAGCATTCCAAGCCCGTATGCTGGCAGCAGCAAACCTTTAAAGTAAAAACTTTTCCAAAAAAATATCCTTAAAAGGTCATTTTTTTCAGATTATTTTGTAAGACAAACATATTTTCAAAGTTAAAATCCTACTACAAAATTGCCAAATATCGCAGCTAAAAAATGCTCTTTTGAGTCCGACACAAAATAGTCCCAGCACAAAAAAGTCCTGAAAAAAATCGCAAATTGCACAAACGATTCCTAACACATAAGATTCCCGGCAGAAAAAATTTTTGAAAAAATGCGTTCATGTGCTCATGCTTTGACAGCGCTGAGGTCGGCACAAAAGAGTCCTGGCATAAAATCATTTTTTGAGAGCTGACATAGCATGTTCACTTCAGCTGTCTTTCAGTTTTTTACTTATTTTTTAATAAGTGTCTAAAGAGGTTTCAAGAAGAATTTCGCTTTTAAAAAATTAATTAAAAAAAAATTAAAGTATCTTAATATATACTAATTAAACGTTCAAAAATGTTTAAAACGTTCAAAAAAAAGAAAAAATCATTGGTTTGTTTATAAATCCTATAATGTTGAATTTGTGTTTTTGTCATAGTTGAGTGTAGCTTTTTAACCATTACTAGTGCTAATACATATTTTATGTTTATTTCTAATTATTTTAGATAGATTGGATTTCTTTGTTTGGAAAAATATTTCCAGAAAATATGGTAGCTCAAATTTCAAACGAAACCACTATTGGTATCCATTCTCGTGCTTTTTTAAGAAACATAAGTGAGCTTTTAAAGAAAACTACCTGCAGGTAAACAAGATTTTTAACCTTTAAATTTTACCTTTTTTTTCTTGTTTTTTTTGTTTCTGCTTTTCTTGTTAAAAAAAACAAAAGTTAATTTGGTTTTTACCCACTTACGTTAAATTCCCTGATGAAAAGCTGTGTTTTATCAGCATCGAAACGTTGGTTTTACTAAACTTTTAAATATTGTCTGGTAGCCATGCAAAATCACGTACCATCTTCAACTAATTAATGTGTTTTATGAAAAATTGAAATTTGTGTTTAGAGATATACGGAATTTTTTAATATTTGATTTTGCACAATCCACAGTGGATGTATTGGACTCAATATTTTGGGTACAGTTCTATTATAATTTTATTATCGTGAAATATTAAAAATAAAAGCGTTATATCTTATGCAGCAGACTTTAAAATATATCAGTTTTTCCGATGTATATAAAAGACTGCAACATATGTCTTAAAAAACTATGCATAGGGCAAATGGGGAAAGATCAACAAAAATTGTTGTATGGGAAGGCATTAACGGGTGAAACAAAACTAAAATGGTCATAAGGCGCTTGATGTTGCATCTCATAATTATACCTTTAAAACCAAAACACGTTTGGAAAAATGCAATATAATAAAATGCATTTAAACATTATTAATACCCTTGTACCTGTTTTAAGCTCTGTATGATATTACGCTAAAATTTTGAAGTCAGTTTTTAAGCGATTGTTTTTAGTTATCGTTTTAAGTCAATTTTACAACTTAATTACAAATAATAAACTATAGGTAAACCCAACGTGGCTGCAATAGTTGTTTTTTTGGTTCAAAAAATGCCCCCATTAAGTAACCATTAAAATCACGAGAATCTGACGACACTTTACCAGCCAATTAGATTCGATTTAATACGGAGTATTTGTTTAATAAAGTGACGTCAGATTCTCATTGTTTGAGTGGTTGCTTAATGAAGGGGGGGCATTTTTTAATCCAACGAACAACAGTTGCAGCCACGTTGGGTTTACCTACAAAATAGTGTGTACTGCTTTTGCTGTCAGCTAATTTTTTATTTATTAATAATAATGTTATATTGATTAGCCGGTTGACTTTACACTATATGCGGATACAGATCGTTGTGTTGAGCTGGTGGACTGGAAAATGAAAATAGGTTCAATGAGACTATTTAGGGATGCTTATTTTACACCCGAGGTAAGCCACATCGTTTTACATACTTTAACGTAAGTACTGTCAGTTCACACATAATTAAAACAGAAGACAAAATTATATCTCAAAAATGGCACAACAGATTTCTGGGGTAGTCATATTGTGTGAAGGCTTTGTGTTACAGTAAAAAAAGGAATCACAGCTTTCAAGTTTTAAAAATACATTTGTTATTTGACTCGTTTCATATTTTTAGAAAAAAAAATCAAATTTATTTTAGGCTAGTTGGAATTGAGCAAAGTTTGGAACTTAAGAAATTGTTTAGTTCTAAAAAAGTCCTAGATATTCTTCCATTATTGATAATGAATAAATGAATATTTTATTATTTTACATT
>JASAMX010020222.1:0-13059 GCA_030248175.1 Microlaimidae sp. YZB2_3 | reverse complement strand
GTTGGTATTGCTTTGGTTCAGTTACGTATTGCTCCTTCTTATATGAAAAAATCCGAGCCAAGGGGTCTGAAAGGTCTCTAAATTCCTTTTTTGTGAAATCCAGGCTCTGCAAATGTGTGCTAATGTAATTTTAACTAAGAAAACATGTTTTTACATTTTAAAACATTAGATAATACGTTATTAGGCCAAAAACAGTGTATCTATGGTTATTTACGTTTATCCCTGCTTTTTTAACTTTTTTTAAAAATTAGGGGGGCTTCGCCTCCCCCATCCCCCAAAATTTGGGGGGTGGGGGGGGCGGAGCCCGCCCCCCCCCAAATTTTTTTTTTTTGTACCAAAATCCGCCCCCCACGCAAAAATGACACTCTGGCTCCGTCCCTGAAGTGTAATACTGTCCGGGCCGCACGAGTTTTTACATGTCGGACAGTATTAGACCGACACGCAAAAACTCGGGCGGCCCGGACAGTATTACCCTTGTGTTTGCGTATATATAAAATAAAACTAAATCAATAAATGTCTATTATAATGGCTTCCTCTCCATTTTAATTTGCCAAATTAAATGGCTACTATGCCATTATAATGGAGGGTGCCATTTAAATGGAGAGGCTCATTATAATGGCATACTTTTACTTACTTTTCTATATAGGAGTTGCCCATTTTTCGGTATATTTATATTTTTGATAATACTTTCGCTCCGGGATACCGTTCCGGATCGTGTCCTTTATTTTCAACTAAAAATCGAGCAAGAAAAACATAAAAATACCGACAAAATTTTAAAAATAGTTTCATATGAAGCTTCCGATGCCCCACAGGGTGAGTTGGTTCGTAAGAAGTTTACATAATATAATACTTTCGCTCCGAGACCTCATCCCGTATGGCGTACCGTATTTCCATCAGGTAGGACTCTAGGATTACCGTAGGATTCTGCCACCTAGGAAAGGAACTAACGAGTACACTCAGCAGGAAGGATCAAGGATAAATTCCGTACGGTAGTAAAAACTTTCGTCTTACGGTATTAAATCGTAAATTAGAGAATTAAATATCTTAATAAAAACACTTTTGCAAGCAGCCCGAATCCCTAACTAACACCTCTGAAAGCCCCAACTGGTGGGTTGCTGCGTTGAAAATTTACATAATATAATAATACTTTCGCTCCAAGACCCCATCCCGTATGGCGTACCGTATTTCCATCAGGTAGAACTCTAGGATTACCGTAGGGTTCTGCCACCTAGGAAAGGAACTACCGAGTACACTCAGCAGGAAGGATCAAGGATAAATTCCGTACGGTAGTAAAAACTTTCGTCTTACGGTATTAAATCGTAAATTAGAGAATTAAATATCTTAATAAAAACACTTTTGCAAGCAGCCTGAATCCCTAACTACCACCTCTGAAAGCCCCAACTGGTGGGTTGCTGCGTTGAAAATTTACATAATATAATAATACTTTCGCTCCGGGACCCTATCCCGTATGGCGTACCGTATTTCCATCAGGTAGGACTCTAGGATTACCGTAGGATTCTGCCACCTAGGAAAGGAACTACCGAGTACACTCAGCAGGAAGGATCAAGGATAAATTCCGTACGGTAGTAAAAACTTTCGTCTTACGGTATTAAATAATACCGTAAGACCAATATATAAATTTATAAATTTATTAATATAAGTAATTATTAATTTACGAAATCGTAAATTACAGAATTAAATATCTTAATAAAAACACTTTTGCAAGCAGCCTGAATCCCTAACTAACACCTCTGAAAGCCCCAACTGGTGGGTTGCTGCGTTGAAAATTTACATAATATAATAATACTTTCGCTCCAAGACCCCATCCCGTATGGCGTACCGTATTTCCATCAGGTAGAACTCTAGGATTACCGTAGGATTCTGCCACCTAGGAAAGGAACTAACGAGTACACTCAGCAGGAAGGATCAAGGATAAATTCCGTACGGTAGTAAAAACTTTCGTCTTACGGTATTAAATCGTAAATTACAGAATTAAATATCTTAATAAAAACACTTTTGCAAGCAGCCCGAATCCCTAACTAACACCTCTGAAAGCCCCAACTGGTGGGTTGCTGCGTTGAAAATTTACATAATATAATAATACTTTCGCTCCGGGACCCCGTCCCGTATGGCGTCCCGTATTTCTATCAGGTAGGACTCCGCTTCCGCCACCGCCTTCGGTGGGACGGAGCCGACGGGTACGCTGAGGAAGGATTCCAACTCCCCGACCGCCTCCGCCCAAACGCTATCCAATAGACCAGCGACATCTCCGTCTAATTTCAGATCCGAGTCCGGCTCTTCGAAAATGGCCTAAAGCGCATTAATACAATTATACTACACGGATAATTTTAAACAAATATAATATAGAAAACACAGAAAAAGAATCCGCGACGCTTCAGACCTCTAAGAGTGGGGTTTAATAATAGATGAAATGAAATCTTTTAAATGTTAAGGTCATACTTGAAACAAAAACTAGCGTGGCAAATTATGGTTACGGTACGGTTTAAAAAATTATAAATTGTTGGGGCCATCAAAAATCCCGTTGTACGGTACAAACTGTGATTTCCAAGCTTTCGAGCTGACGGTGGATAGTGGTTTAAATTGAATTGAAACTATAGCAAGAGGGGTCGTAGGGTAAAGGAGAATAGAAAGGGGTAATTTAGTTTATTGTCACAAAACATTATGCATTCTGCACTGCCTGGTTAAAGATTACATGTTAAAGTCCTCCGTAGCTTATTTTTCAGTGAAAAGACTAAAAATATAAAAAGGTTTCGCATTTTTTCTGTCACAAGTAAGATCTATTCGACCATCTATTTTTCTGGTCGTCACAAAATAATCATGTGCTGACTAAAAACAATTTAACTAAAACTAAGACTAAAACGTAACCAAAGCTTAATAGGAGAAATATCGAAAACATTTAAGTGGAAATTAAAAGCTTTATTAACCAGTAGATTTAAATCTAACTTACATTAAATCAAAACAAAAATTCATACTTCTGTTGCTAAAATTTACGAAATATGCTCACTCAAAATGTTTTTCACTCCACGTCTTCCTTGCGCACCATACCACCTGACCATACATGGGCAAGTTGGTTCGGAGTGGGGGGGGGGTTAAACCCCAAATTAGGGGGGGTTAAAATCCGAGAAACGCAAAATACCCATATCGTTTTTTTCTGGAGTGCATTTTACCCATATCGTTTTTCGATTTTGAAGGAAAAATAGATAAAAAACGCTAATTTTAGGTCAAAAGGCCCTTTTTTATTGCATTTTTGAGCTTTTTTATTGTTTAAGACACTAATTTTGACCCTTAAAAATTAAGTTTGGATGCAGTTAGAAGTCATTTTAAAGACTTTTTTTCTTCGTTTTTCCAAAATTTAAGGTTTAACTTTTTCTGCCCCTTCCACTTCTGAGTGGGGGGGGGTTAAATCCTCCTTCTCACGATTTGGGGGGTTAACCCCCCTCTGTGCCCATAGGTGTTTTTGCTCGGGTCCGCTAGGGGGGGGTCCACCCCCGGGTGGAAGGCCAAAATTTTTTAGGGGGGGGGTCCAGGGGGGTCCGGACCCCCTGCCTTTTTAGGGGGGTCGATCCCGGGTGTAAGATTTCAAATTTAGGGGGGGTCAGGGGGGCTGTCCAATTCTTCTAGCAAAATTTTTTTAACACAATAATTTAAGTGTTTTTAGGACTAATATTGAATTTTATGTATTAAAACAGCCTATTTAGGCCTAAAAAGTGTATTTAAACACTGTTTTTAACTAAAAACCCGTGTTTTTGACAGTAAATAAAAAAATATACTTCCAAATTGGTCGGGAGGGGGGGTGGGGGGGGGTCAGCCTCGCTAGGGGGGGGGGAGGTCAGGCCGGACCGCTCTCGAGCTTTGGGGGGAGGGGGGGGGGGCCCTCAATTTTTTCTAGGGGGGGTCCAAAATTTTGGCTCTAGGGGGGGGGGGGGTGCACCCCTCTGTCCCCCCCCAAAAAACATCTATGTCTGTGCCCATGTATGCACCTGACCTACCTATACAGGTCTAGAAAACAGGCGAACGCTTTGTTAACAAAAAAAATTATAAAAAAACTATACCTCCTGTAATTTGGGCGATCCCAACCCGAACGGCGGGGACCATACCCGGGTGGCACGGGGGGACTCCCGCCGAAGTTTCTCCGCCAATTCCACGAACCAGCCGGCCAACAACCGAACCGAAGCCGAGTGAAAGTAAACCGTTTCGCATTCCGCCGCCCCCGCCGCGCTTTCATTCTAAAAAAATACACAATATCTGCATCACTACGGCAAATGGAGTCACAGCGGTTATAAAACACAAGTGACTGTGACTATTTTTGTACTTTTTGACTACTTTTGTAAAGTTCTAGTTCTAATTTATTATGAGTTACAGTGACATATATTTTATACGAAATGTGACTCATTACCGTTTCGCTTTTCGCCGTCCCCGCCGCGCGCTAAAAAAAATCTTCGTTGCTACGACAAAATGAGCCGCAGTCATTATAAATTACACGTGAATGTGACTTATTCTGTAGCTAGTGTCCTGTTTTATATTTAAAATGAGTCACAGTCGCATAGATATTTATACGATTGATGACTTACTCTGTTGTAGTCACGACGACATCCTCGTGGTGACAACAACAGGGAGGGAGGTTATATAGGTTATTCGGAGGGGGAGGGGGGGGTTGGGGGGGTTATACGACCCCCCAAATTTCGGATTTTGCTGACACCCCCCCTAAATTTGGGGTACCCGGGGACACCCCCCCCAAATTCGCCTCCCGGAGAAAAATTTTTAAGCGTTATAAAAGGACTAAAAAATTTTTTTTTAAAAAAGTAGATTTTTAGAGAGTTAATTGTTAAATGACAATTTATCTTAGTTTTTCGATTACAAATCGATTATCCCATTCAGTATTTAAGGTATACAGTTTAATAAAACTACTATAAACACTATTATCCTTTAATTAACGTTTTAAACACATGTTTTAAATGTGTAGGTATAAGAAACCTTAAATTTTGTAATAAGTATCATTTGGAATTAACATTTCAAGTGTATTTTAGCGCCTTGAATTAAAAATTATCTCTCCCGGGGACATTCTGTCCCCCGGACCCCCCTGACAAGGGGTCCGCCCCTTGACCCCGCTGGAGGGCTCTCGTCCCCCATACCCCCATATCTGGGGGGATGCCGCCCCCAGACCCCTTTTCAGGGTTAGTAGTGCCCCCCAGACCGCCCCCCGAAATGAAATCCTGGGCACGCCACTGCAAAAAGGGGGGTCTAACCCCAAATTTTTCCCTTTGCCGACTTAAAAGAGGGGTCTAAACTCCCCTGGCTACGCCCATGTATTTATATAATCTTTAATTAAATATAAGATTATGGATTAAAAAGTTTGTGATACTTGACTTTATAATCAAGACATTAATATTACTATTCTATTATTACGTAATTATTAAAAAAAAACTATGCTTTCTAATCTAATTATAAGAATATATAAAGACATTATTATTAAAAGAATTAAAAAATAAAATTTCTAAGTTGCAATAAGGTCTTCTTTTAATTTTACACAGTTTTAAAGTAATTATAAGCTTAATTTACGTTTTGTTACGCGTTTTAAACCCATTTTAAGGCAGCGCGGAAATATTGGGTACACCCCCCCTCAAAATTTGGGTCTTGCCGGACACCTCCCCCTACAATTTGACCTTCTCTGCCCCCCCCCCCCCCCCTTTTTTTTTTTTTTTATTTAAAATTCCGAGAGGCTGCCCACCTATGGTTATAACCCCCAAAAAATCCCGATTATAGTATAAAAAAATATATATAAATCCCAAAAACGTAAATTTTTAACACAAATTCATGTTTTTACACCCTTTATATATCTAAATATCGCTTTTTATTCAATAAACTGTAGTATTATCTTATATAAAAACTATTATTAAACATTTAATGGTTTAAAAGTATTTTGTTTCGGAGATTGGACCCCACCTGCCCACCTGAGTCCCCTCTAGGTTTCAAAATCTTCCACCCCGGGTCTATTCCCTCTAGAAAGCTAGGGGGGTTTGAGCCTCCTAGGACCCCCTAGATTTTGAAATGTCATTTACCGGATTGAAATGTAATTTTATTGTCATTTATTTTGAAATAGCTTTTTGACCGTGTTCATCTTATGATCATATTCATGTCAGTGTTATCATGTTAGTGCTGTTTCTACCCTCTGATATTATGCTCCGGAGTTTCGACCATTTAAAGCGGAAGGAGCTTCAGAACTCCAGAACTCCACCCCTTAAGGTATGACACCTCAGTTATGACGATTTTTACTAAAATTTAGATATCAACTTGGATATTCATTTTTGTCGGTCAAAAGTATAATGCGATCGAAAGCCCAGATTGTGATGTATCGAACGGTAATAGTTTAATCGTTTACCGTTTGTTCTATTTTGAGATATAGTTCGATGAATTTAAAGTCTTTTTTTTAATCTTTTTTTTTCAATCAATTTTTTTAATTTTCATTTAAATTTTTTAGATTCGACGCCGAGAAACTACATTTCGAAACGTTTGTTTAAAATTAGCTTTTACGAGAGAAAACTCAGATGGGCCAGTAGCCTAGTGGTTAGAGCGTCGTACTCGGATCCGAGATCTCGAGTCTACGCCGGCCTTCTTTTTAACGTCGAAAAAAAAATTTTTTTTTAATTTTTAACTTTTTAGTTAAAAAACGTGTTCATTATTCAAGATACGCTAAATCAGAAATAAAAAAAGAGAATATTTGTGGTAATAAATTTTATTTATGTATTTTATTTTTGACATGTATTTTATTGGTGCCATTTTATGATTGTGGACGATAACAATTTTTTTAAGAAAAATGAATGTCAAAAATTGAGTCAGCTGGTCAAATTACGTTAGTAAAAATCAATTAAAAAAGATCTGCCGTCAAAATCTAACTGTGGTGGTGTTCTACCTTAAATGAACGATTTTACACTTATTTAAGCTTGAAATACAGTTAAAATTACTCTATTTGCATTTTTAAGACTTATCCAGCGTTGTAAATAAATAAGTTTTGAAAAAAATTGATTTGCCAAAAAACTTGAGCAAATAATATATGGCATATCTCTTTTAATTATTCATGAATTCAGTACAAAAATAGGGCGGAACTCCAGAGCTTCTAAAAGCGGAGCTCCGCTCCGGAGCTCGGATCTCCGGCACATACACATGACTATTTTTTGTGATATCCGCGACTCTTAGCTAAACAAAATGTGAATTGGTACAACCGCCTGGCAATGCAAAGAGGAAATTTCCAAAACGGGGGAAGGACATGGGAGAAGCATAAATGTTTTTGGTCGGGTCCGCTAGGGGGCTCTACGCCCGGGTGGAGGGCCAAAATTTTTTAGGGCGGGGTCTAGGGGGTCCGGACACCCCTGTCTTTATTGGGGGGTTCGACCCCGGGTGCGAGATTTCAAATTTTGGGGGTCAGGGGGGTCCAATTTTTTAACAAAATTTTTTTAACTCAATAATTTAGGTGTTTTTAGGTTCAATATTGAATTTTATGTATTAAAACCGTCTATTTAGGCCTAAAAAGTGTATTTAAACACTGTTTTTAACTACAAAATCGTGTTTTTGATAGTAAATAAAAAATATACTTCCAAATTGGTCGGGAGGGGGGGGAGGAGGGTCAGCCTCGCTATGGGGGGTCAAACCGGACCGCTTTCGAGCTTTGGGAGGGGGGAGGGAGCGCCTGGATTTTTTCTAAAGAGGTCCAAAATTTTGGCTCTAGGGGAGGGTTGGACCCCTTTGCTAAAAAAACATCTATGGGGAGAAGGGCAATTTTTTTTAAAACTGATCATGAAAAAAAGGGGCGAAAAACAGAAAGAAAAACACAATAAGGAATAAAAATAGGTCAAAATTCATTAACTGCCAAAGTTTTTGCAAAAACCAGGCAAAAACTGTAAAAGTTTTTCGAAAGAGATCTAAAATGGCAAATATTTTTAGCATTTTTTTGTTTTCAAGCAAGGGCGGACACGAAATCTTTTAAATTGGAAAGGGATATCGCGAGGCCGCGCCGGGGTCTAAGTATATTAGGTCTAAGTAATAATTAAGTCTAAGTATATATTATCTAAGTAATATATACTTAGCTAATATCTAAGTCTATATTAGACTAATAAATTAAGTCTAAGTATAATAGGTCTAAGTATATTGTGTCTAAGTATATTGTGTCTAAGTATAAATTGATCATTCCGCCGACAAGATTCTACCGCGTATTTTTTCTCTGTCTTTAAAGATTTCTTAATCTTTTTTTTGAATTCTTCAAAGCTAGTATTTCTAGTGCAATGCACACTTTAAACAAAGCAAAAAAAATAATTTTTAAAAACCTACTAAATTCTTTCTGGAAAATTGAATGCGAAAATCTTGCGTATTGAGACTTTTATGAGCTTCTATAACAGCGACCCATCTATCCTCGTTTCTACTGTGAACCTGAAATGATTTCATTTTTAAGGAAAGGGCGGTCTGTTTTGGACAGGCAAAGATGTGCTAAAAATGGTTCTGAAAGCAATCCTCAAAAATTAGTGGTCAAGTATTAAGGGTAGTCAAAAGTATCAAGAGTGATCTATCAAAAATGGGTAGTCTGGGGAAGGAAGCCTTTGAGTGAGGTCGAGGGGCACACATACACAGGGACAGATGGGAGTGCAGGAAGTTTGGGGGTTAACACATACATGGGCAAGTTGGTCCGGAGTGGGGGGGGGGGAGTGTTAAACCCGGATTTAGGGGGGTAGGTTAAAATCCCAGAAACGCATTTTATTTACGCATATTGTTTTTTTTGGAGTGTATTTTACCCATATCGTTTCGTTTTTCAATTTTGAAGAAAAAATAGGTAAAAAACGCTAATTTTAGGTCAAAAAGTCCTTTTTATTTATTTGAGCTTTTTTATTACATATTTGAGTTTTTTATTGCTTATAACACTCATTATGACCCTAACTTAAGTTTGGGGGAAGTTAGAAGTCATTTCAGAGACATTTTAAAGGCACGGGGGATGACCCCTCCACATAGATGAACACGGTCAAAAAGCCAGAGGGGGGTGTTTAGCCCGGGTAAATGACATTTCAAAATCTAGGAGGGGGTCCTAGTGGGGATCAAACCCCCCTAGCTTTCTAGAGGGGGGTCGACCCAGGGTGGAAGATTTTAAAACCTAGAGGGGGGTCAGGTGGGGTCCAATATTCAAAGCAAAACACCATTCAAGGTTTAATAATAGTTTTTTTATAAGATAATACTACTTTTTATTGAATAAAAAGCGATAATCGGGTATAAAAAAGGTGTAAAAACATGAATTTGGGTAAAAAAATTAACATTTTTGGACGAAAATTTAGTATAAAAAAATTAATTAAAATTTTCTCGAGAGGGGAGGGGTGGATCAGATTTTAAAATCTAGAGGGGGATCAGGGGTAAAAAATTTGAAAATTTTGGGGGAGGGGAGGGCCCCCTGGATTTTTTTCTAGGGGGGCCCAAAATTTCGAGGCTAGGGGGGGGGGTGGACCCCACCATGACCCCTCCCCTTGTTCATCTATGCCCTACCTACCACCGTGCCCGCCCATGAATGGGTTAACAATTAACATCCACTCTCAAATTCTGGGAAGGGGGGTTCAGTTCAACACTTCCACTCATAACTGGAGAGTGGGTCGTTGAATGGCAGGCATAGGTGAGAAAGGGGGGGAGGCAGGGTGGGGTCCACCCCCCCCCCCCGGGCCTCGAAATTTTGGGCCCCCCCCCTAGAAGAAAATCGAGGGGGCCCCCCTCCCCCCAAATGTCCGAATTTTACCCCTGACCCATACATGGGCACGGGGGGGAGGTGGGGGGGGGGGTTAACCCCCCAAATTCTGAGAAGTGGGGTTTAAACCCCCCCCCCCACTCAGAAGTGGGGGGGGGGGAGAAAAAGTTAACCCCCCCCCCCCAATTTTGGAAAAATGAAGAAAAAAATGTCTTTAAAATGACTTCTAACTGCCTCCAAACTTAAGTTTTGAGGTCAAAATGAATGTTTTAAGCAATAAAAAGCTCAAAAATGCAATAAAAAAGGCTTTTTGACCTAAAATTAGCGTTTTTTACCTATTTTTTCTTTAAAATCGAAAAACGATATGGGTAAAATGCACTCCAGAAAAAAAACGATATGGGTATTTTGCGTTTCTCGGATTTTAACCCCCCCCCCCTAATTTGGGGTTTAACCCCCCCCCACTCCGGACCAACTTGCCCATGTATGCCCTGACCCCCTCTAGAATTTGAAATCTGACCCCCTTCCCCTCTCGGGAAATTTTTAGGTACCTTTTTTATACTAAATTTTCTTCCAAAAACGTGAATTTTCATCACATATTCATGCTTTTACACCCTTTTAATACATGAATATGGCTTTTTATTCAATAAAATGTAGTATTATCCTATAAAAAGAACAATTATTAAAGTTATTATGGTTTAAAACTGTTTTGCTTTGGACACCGGACCCCACCTGACCCCCCCGCTAGCTTCCAAAATTTCGCCCCCCCCGGGCCCCCGGCGTCCAGGACTAAACCCCGGGTGGGTGCCACCCTCGTTCAATTCAAAATTTGATTTACCCCGGGTAACCACCCCCCCTAGCTTCCCCGACCGTGCTCACCTATGATGGCAGGGGTAACCAAAATCTTTCCTTAGTAATAATTAAAAAGAAAAAAAAGGAATAAAAATAAAAAAAAGACAAAAAAGCGAAGCTTAAGTTAAAAAAATTAGGTCTAAAATGGCTTAAAATGCATTAAAATAGTGTAAAAAGTGCAAAAATTTCGCAAAAAAAATGGCGTCATAATACGTTAAAAATGGAGCTATAATTTTCTTGGTACTTTTTATTTTTAGGCGATGGGGAGGCAATAAAACAGAAGGGAGGGGCACACATAGCTGTTTTTGGTCGGGTCCGCTAGGGGGGTCCACCCCCGGGTGGAAGGCCAAAATTTTTTAGGGGGGTGTCCAGGGGGGTCCGGATCCCCCTAGCTTTTTAGGGGGGTCGATCCCGGGTGCGAGATTTTAAATTTAGGGGGGGGTCAGGGGGGTCCAATTTTGTAACAAAATTTTTTAACTCAATAATTTAAGTGTTGTTGGGTCTAATATTGAATTTTATGTACTAAAACCGCCTATTTAGGCCTAAAAAGTGTGTTTAAACACTGTTTTTAACTAAAAAACCCTGTTTTTGACAATAAATCAGAAATTATACTTACAAATTGGTCGGGAGGGGGGAGGGGGGTCAGCCTCGCTAGGGGGGGTCAGGCCGGATCGCTCTCGAGCTTGGGGGAGCCTGGTGGTTCTAGGGGGGGGGTGTACCCCTCTGTTCCCCCCAAAACATCTATGGGGACACAGCCACTAATAAAGCGGGGGGGCATTTCCAGACAGTGCACAAGTCTGATAAACGAAACCTACCTCATAACAAATCCATTTAAGTAAAACGAAATCATTTCCAAAAAGATCTTCAGATTCTGGGTCAATGCTCGATATTGGCACTGATGGCTGCAGGCGATGTTTCAATTTTTCAGCCAAGCGACCGGTATCTTTCTCTTTCGACTGGACTAAAATGTGCATTAGCGAGTAACAAAAAGAAAATAATGAAACAGATGGTCCATGAATATTGTTTTTAAATTTAATAGAGCAAAATCACATTTAAAAGTTTTCGTACCGTAGGTCATATCATGTTAACAACTATTACGGCATAAAATTCATCTAAACAAATGTTCTCGCGAATAAATCAGTCAAAAAATTTAGCAGTTTATCATGGCCGTAGCAAGGATTTCAATTGAGGTGGGAATTTTTTGGAAGATGCTTTATACGTGCACACAATGGGGTCTATGGAGGGAAAGCACCCCAGAAATGGAGGGGTCTGGAGGAAGGGAGCCTCCCCCAGCGGGGTAAAGGGGCAGAGCCCCTTGTAAGGAGGGTCCGGGGGGCAGAATGTGAAATTTTTTAATTTTACGCTCTTAAAAGGCACTAGGAAACCTTAATTTAAGTACAGAATCCTTTATTTTTTCTTCAGGATTTATTTTCTTTTTTTATAGATACAACAATAAAAGTTATAATTAAATAGTTTTAAGGTATTATTACATGCCATTTTAATTAAAAAACGTTTTTTAAATAAAAAATCTTTATTCAATATGCATAATAATGCATAATATGCACTGCACTAATGTTTTGAATTATGAATAATTTCATTTTTGTGAATAAGAGGTTTTATGATCCTAAATCACTCTATTTATGTATTTTAGATAGCTTTAATATATTGCAGTGATTAGAAAAAAAAATTTTTTTTTTCAATTTTACAAAAAAAAAACCAAAGGGCCCTTACAAAATTTTTTGCCTTTTCAGAATTTGAGGGGAGATTAATCCCCTCAATCTCTCCCTGGCTACGGACTTGTTTATAGGTAAGACTCTAAGATATACACTGTTTAAACTAATTGAATAAATTTTTTATCCGAGATTTATTCTTATTTAAAACCAAAAAATGGCACAAAGAGGAATTAACTAACAAATTCAAAAAACAGTTATTGAACGTTAGAACGAATACCAAATACTTTTTCTTATTTTTTTTTATTATATTTTCAAGAAGAGGGACAAATGGCACCAAAACGAGGGGACACAGCCATTTATAATGCGGTTTTGTCCAGACCTTCCCGTCCACAGGTCGTCTGCATTAATACATAATCAGTAAGTTTTCCCAACTAATATATTAAAAATTTTAAAAAATGTGAGGGTCTTCTCTCATACTAAAATTAGATTTCACCAGATCTTGGAGGGAAAAGGGGTGGGCTTGAAAATGAAAGGGCGTTTCGTCGTTACTACGGCAAAATCAGCCACAATTTGTATAAAATACTGCCCGCAACTGTGACTCATTTTAGATTTCTAACAGCAGTTTACTAACTAGTAAGGAATGAGTCATATCCACCGAGCCACGTGTATTTTATAATGACAGTGGCTCATTTTGTCGTAGTAACGACGGTTTGTTCCCCCTTTTAGCTAAGCCACTGCGCCCGGAATGATCACCACTTTTATTCCTATCGAACTTCAGCGGCTACTATCATTTTATCAAAAAACATA